>APFE030644071.1:0-10928 GCA_000404065.3 Pinus taeda | reverse complement strand
CTCCCTCTCCCTATCCTACTCTCTCCCCCACATATATATATCTCTCTCTCCCCCACATATATATATCTCTCTCTCCCCCACATATATCTCTCTCTCTGCCCCATTCCATCTCCCTATCCTCCTCTCTCCCAAACCTCTGTGTGTGTGTGTGTCCCTCTCCCTATCCTCCTCTGTCCCACACCTCTCTCTCTCTCTCGCCCCCCTACTTCCTCTCCCTATCCTTCTCTCTCCCACACCTCTCTCTCCCTCTCTCTCCCCCCTTCCTTCTCTTGCCCTATCCTCCTTTCCTTCCCCCTCTTCCCCTCTCTCCCTCTCTCGTTCCTCTCCCGCTCCTTCTCCCCATCTCCCCTCACATCTATTTCTCTCTACCCCTCTCCCTCCATATCTCCCACTCTCCCTCTCCCCATCCTCCTCTCTCCTGCAACTCTCTCTCCCCCCTCCCTCACCTCTCTCTTCCCAGTCCCTCCCTCCTCCCCTCCGTCTCTATCTTTGTCTCCTGCCATCCCCTTTAATCCCTCTCTATCTTTGTCTCTTGCCTTCCCCTTTTATCCCCTCTATCTCGCTCTCCCTCTCCCTCTCTCCCCCTCTCACTCCCTCTGCCCCTCTATATCTCTCTCTCACACTCTCTCCCCGTGCCTTTCCCTCACCCTCTCTACCCCCTCTCTCTTTCTCCGCCCCCTCTTCCACTCTCCCCCCCCCTTGCTCTCTCACTCTCTTCCCTGCCCCACTCTCATTATCTCTCTCACTCTCAATATCACCATCGTATCAACAAACAAGCTAAAGCATGTCATTTAACAAACAAAAGCATAATCATCATTATAATAATCATATCATTTAACAAATACAATCCACATCATGTAGCAGAAAGAAAACAACTTATCAATAAGAAATCAATTATAGGCATATTATCTAAGAAACACAATCATTATATCATCTAACAAACATTAAAACAAATAATACTAAAATATATACACATTAAACATGCATAAAATTGTCAACATCGTATTATCTTTCAATGCAATCATATTATCTAATTAGCAAAACAACAACCATCATACCGCATAAATAAACAAAAATTACTTTCATTTAAGAAAACACATAAAATACACCAACATATACATATCATTTTAAATAGAAAACAATGTCTATACATAAATATCAATGTCATGTCATCTAACAAATATATCATATTATAAAAAAATACAATTTATGGGTACCTTTAAAAAAAATTAAGCCTTTTTTCACATTTAAATAAACAGACACATCCATTTCACATATCTTAGAAAATAAAACTAAAAATCTACTCATGAATAAATTCTTTTATATCATCGATTTTCCAAAAAATAAATAATTACATATAATAAATAGTACAAAGATATCTTTTCACATTATAAATAATAAATTATAAATCAAAACATTCAATTACAAAAATATTCCTATATAATTTCAAATCAATAAATAATTATACAAGCATAAATATAACTAAACAATTCAAGTACAATAATTAACTGAAAAACCCATTCACTAATAACCATATAAATATAAATGATATAAATCAAATACCATAGGATATAGAACAATAACTTTAAGTATATTACATTAGTTTTATTTGTTATATATTTAATAACTTAATATAAATATTTATTGAATAAATTAAATATTTAAAATAAGAAAATCAAATATTAAAAAAAAATTAACAAAATTGTTTATATAAAAATTTGAAATACTTAAATGTAAGCAAATAATTTAAAATAAGTAAATTGAGGTTAGATAAATAAGTAAGTGCAGTAAAAGGATAATTCTACCCTATTGATAAGTGCAGTAAAAAGAGAATAGTCAAGATATGTGGAAGAGTCCAAAAGCTTCTAAAAGTGGTAGTAGGATTCATCAATTCAGAAGAAAATGCAATGTTGAAAGAGTTCAAAAACAACTTAGTGTGAAATAGGGAATGATATGGATTTGAAGCTTCACAGACTTTGACAGATTGACATTTGGACATTAGTTCATGTTTTATAAAATGACTTAGAAAAACTATTAAATGTGATGAGGCTTTATGACAAAGAACTAAAGCTGTTTTCAAACAGAACAAAGCAAAAAGATCGAAAAGTTTACACATTATGAGAGCAAGGCGATGGAAAAAGTTAGATATTGTGAAGTTTTATAACAAAGAGTGTAATACGCTGATAAATGGTGCTTTTGTCAGAGAATTTAAGAAACTTGACATAAAAGAAACGCAGCAGCCATTGTTTGAGTGGAATATGCCGCTTCATGGTTATGTTCTAACACGCGCCCGTACATACCGGAGTATAATACGCTGACAAACATTGCTTTTGTCAGAGAATATAACGAACTTGACATAAAACAAACGCAGCAGCCATTGTTCGAGTGGAATATGCCGCTTTATTGTCAGAGATCGTAACAAATTACAGGTACCCACTACTCTCGATAAATTCGTCTGTTTAGAAGATGGGGTATATTTCAAATTTAAAAACCGCGTTGGTTTTTTCTAATATTGAGAACCAGTGCGCACGGTTTTGAAAGGAGGATAAGCAATAAATACTAAATAAGGTTTCAAATCGCTTTTTATTATTTATGGCTAGCTCATGTAATGTTCACATAATGTGTTTGCTTCATGAGTTTGCTTTGGAATATTTTGTAAATTCTTGTATGAGATACCAACCGTAAAAAATTTCTAAATATAGTTGAGGATATTTTAGTTTAAAAATTAATTTTTTATTTTGCAATTGTCTCACATTTGTGAAAGTTAAAAGTAAAAACATGATAGCTATTAGTTCTAATGGTTAAATTTAGAAAATATTAATTATAGTTTTGAAAGTTCAGAAAAGCAAAACGATAATGATTATATTTAGAAACAAGAAAATAATTTGCATTCTTGAATATTTCTGTCACATTTAACCAAACTCCAATTGTTGAATTTGAAAAGTATTACTTAAATTTATTAAATTATTAAAATACAAAAAGTTAACAGCTAAATTTAGAGAGCAGATCCCTAACTCCATTCTCCAATATCATAAAAAACAGTTAAATTTAAAAACAAAAAAATCTTACAAAAATTATTAACGAAACCTTAGAAAGTTATTGATGAAATTAAAAAAAAATGTGAATTGCTTGCATGAAAATGCACAAAGTTAACGAATGATACATTATACATTATACAAATAAATTATTTATCTGAAATTTATGGATAACTTAATTTTTTCAATATTTTTGAGAGTGTTGCAAAACCTTAGCCCTAGTTACTAAATCTTTGAGGGCTTATTTTTGTAAGGTCCATTAGTTGTATGATTACAACAATGAGGGAAATAATATGGAAGCATCCACTGAGCTTCCCAATAATATTTTCATTTTAAAATAAATATATTAATATATATATATATATTTTTGAATTCTCTAATTATAATAAAGTTAGTATTAGATATTCATATTTATTGCGCTATATATTAACATCCACTAATTTTTTAATACAGTATGTGTCCCTTAACCAAAAGGCATTATGAATGCCAAAGAAACTAAGATGTCCCATAACGCATATAACCCCTATTTTACAATCACCACAAGTAATCTTAGAGAATTACAAACTCTTCCACAATTCCACCTCTAACCACTATTAGCATTAAGAGAAAATGATATTGATTACTTTATAATCCTTAACATACAATCTCTAAATAAGGTAAACCAAATATTCCACAATGCCACCTCTAACAACTATTGCTATTAACAGAAAATGGCAATGATTACATTTTAATCCTTAACATACAAACCCTAAAATTAGGTAAACCATGGTGCACGATTATCTTTAACACAATGAATTCTAGAAATTATTCCCCTAGTACAGTGTCACGATAAAGACATTGTGACTCCTAAAAAGTCACAACACACATCAACTTTAATACTTAGCACATTAACTATAACCTATATATACTTAAAGTGGCATAACGCAGTCAAGGTAGAGGTGAATCGAGTGTAGCTCCTTCAAATTAAATTCCATTACAAGGGAATATAAAAAATGTTGAGTATTATGTAGATGATATTTTGACTATTGACATTGATCGAAAGAGCATTTTATGGGAGTTACTCTATGGCAATGATATTCATGAATACTGATAATTCTCCCATTAGATAATATCATAATGGCATAGATTTTGTACATCACTTGCGGCCTTAATGTTGGTGTGTCAAGCACATTTAAGCTATTATGCTTATTCTTTCACAAACTTAATGGTATATTTCTCAGATTTTATAAAACGATATTGATGAGTACTCATAATTCTCCCATTAGATAATATGATAAAGGCATATATTTTGTAGATCACTTGGGGCCTTAATGTTGGTGTGTCAAGCCCAATTCAACTATTATGTTTATTTTTTCACAAACTTAATTGGCTGAGATAGATGCCCTACTTTCAGCCTCCCGAGATCGAGAGCATCCTTGACACTCAGGTGGCCAAACGAACTCAGTAGAAGAAGTATCAACAATACTTGGTCAAGTGGAAGACCTGTCCTATTGAGGACAGTTCGTGGCTTGATGCCAGACAAATTGAGTAGACAGGTTCTTTAGTCGAGAAGCTCATGGACCAGAGTCATGATTTCTTTTTGTCCCGGGAGCCTGATGCGGGAGCATCCAGCTAAGGCACCATGACCAGGTGTTTGTCTCTGCTAGGGTGGAATGTCAAATTAGCATATTGGTTTTCTTCATGTTCAGTTTGTCAAAGTAGGGTGTAGGATTTTGTCTTATTTTTAAATTTCAGGATTAATCAAGGGTAGTTTGGTCGGTTAGGGTCATTTATTTGTTGTCTTTAATTAACAACAAATTAATAATTGTCTTGTCATTCTAAAAGGAAAAATACAAATGTGTCTAACGTAGAATCTTTCCATATAGGCAGAATCAAATACTTAATAGTTATGTAACTATAAGGTCTACAACTAAAAGTAACAACACAATTCCATTAACTGTAGACAAAGCATATAACTGTAACAATGAAAATCATTGAAAAGGTTCAGCATTTTCGGATACAAATAATAAAAAGAGACAGAGCACACATTTATCTTTCATCCATCTATACTATTGTCTACATACTGTGCAGCTATATTTTATCTATTGTTTAACGGATTTAGAAATAACAAAGTGCAGGCCTACAAATTTATGTTTTTCCTCCCTTAAGAAACAAAGCACTATCAATTGCATGCATGTTCGCAAGACCAGAATAGACAAACAAGTAAACAATCTCACGGCCAGGAGAATGTCCACACAACGAAACAATTGAATGAAGAAAAACGAATCCGAGTATCGATTGGACAACCCAAACATAGGTAATTCATTACAACCTGCTATATACCATTTCTTTTTCTTTTCCAAATGGAATAGAGATAAAGAAAACATATAATTGTTATTATATAAGAGTCCAACATTACATTGTCAAAACAAATAGAATAAACAGTGACTGCGAGACAGGGCAGACCCTAGTCAAGGGTTTGTCATCGTGAAACCCTCGAGCCTAACCAACAAGTTCAACCCACACAAATTACAAACCAGAATTGTAAACAGAGATGTGCCCAGGTTGTGTAATGACTCAAACAAGATATAGCAAATGAATGTCGAGGCGTGGCCACTAGAAAACTACAAACCCTAACTACAATTCAATGAAACTGTGCTGACAGAGCCTACCAGAAAGGCGTCGAAGGGCTTACAAACCGAGGCATTGAAACCATCCACGCCCGAGGTCAAATTCTTGACTTGTGAAAGCAGAACAAGCGAGTGTCAAGCACAACACGCATAACAATGAATGAGCAGAGACACAATACAAGTAAGGGAAGAACATAATCTCACCTGGGAGTGCGATTGAACAAGAACCCTCATCCTATAGAGCTAGAGAACACAGGAAATGACCTGAGACAAAAGGAGGAGACACCGTTAGTTTTTAAACTAGGAGAAGGCAGAGATAAATCAAGGAAAGACAAAAATACCTGAAAGACATAGCCAAGTGAACCATTGTGCCTGTAACCTATGCACATGGGAACAATAGTAAAATGATTTTAGCAGCAAAGCAGTAACAAAAATAACCAACAACAGAAGGGAACGGTTGAAAGTCCGACAAACCAAACCAGAAATTGATTCCAGGTACGAGCAGATGAAATAACTCATTGTGCAGAGGAAAACGAGCAAACTAACCTCCAGAATGCATAACAGGACCATACAGCAAGGAATGCAGCTGCCAACAACACATGCAAGCTCACGGACCACACTCATTCGTAAACAAAACCAAAACAGAGCATCTCCAAAGAAACCCTTGCAGAGCTCTCATAGCAGAAAGAAATGTTGAAAATGACCAAAATGGCAAAGGGTTTTGCATAATCATCATGCAGGAAATGAGGACCGAGGCAGGAGGATAGGCCAGTTTCATATTTATGATCCTTATTAAATTATTGCAACCACCAACATAAATATCCATTGATCATAACATTAATCAAAAGCCAAATCATCAACCAAATCTGAATTCATCAATAGCGATGGACAAACTTGTGTCAAGTTATATGTTGGATTGTGGGATGGGTCCCATCCTAAACCTTAAACCCTAAATCCTAAACCCTAAACCCTAAACCCTATACCTTATACCCTAAAACCTAAACCCTATGTAATTTTTTTTACATGTTTATTAATAGAATTTAGTGAAGTGTTATAAATTTTAAACCTTAATCCGTTAAACCTAAACCCTAAAACCTAAACCCTTATTAATTTATAACATTTTAAAGAGTGTTTTGTAACTTTTATTTAAATGTATATTAAAAACATTTACTAAATTGTTATAAAACCTAAACCTTAAACTCTAAAGCCTAAGAATTTTATAACATTTTAAAAACTATTTGTAACTTTTATTTAAGTTCTTATTAAAAGAATTTACTAAAATGCTATAAACCCTAAATCATAAACCCTAAACCCCAAACCTTAATCCCTAAGCCATAAACACTAAGAATTTTACCAATATCTATAATAAAGGAAGACCATAATCCCTAAGCATTTTATAAAGTGTTATAAACCCTAAACCCTAAAGCATAGTCCCTAAAGCTTAAACTGCAAATGCTTAACCCTAAACCCTAAACCACAAACCCTAAATCCTCAACCCTAAATTCTAAACCCTAAACCACAAACACTAAATTCTAAACTCTAAACCACAAACCTCCCCTCTTCGACCCAGTTTTACACATAGCATCTCAATTTTCTTAGCTTGGTTGGAAGATAGATAAAACATACACCATATCACAATTATTTCAATATAAGGAAGGGTAATGTGCCCGACAAATTATGATTTTCATAAGATGATTTTTCATGTTTTATGTTGCTCTGCTGCCAGCAGGCCTAGATAGTACCCTGATGAATTCACTTCAAGAGCACAAAAGTTTCTTCGCTACCAGCAAGCCTGGATAATACCATGGTGAAGTCACTAGCTTCACCTCCCTACACTAGAAGATTAATAGATTGTGCATTGGCACTTATTTTTTCAATGACCAGATGAGGGATCCTGACTTATTGAGAGAAGAATATGTTTCCCCTTAAAAGAAGTTTTTTTAGGACCTTTGATATTGATTTTCTCGCTTAATATTTTCCCCTTTTCCCTTCTCTACTAGACTCGACAAGTGCTAACACATAAGAAGACTTACAACAAGTTGAGTAGTTTAGATACAGGCATATGCATGGATCTAATAGGTTCCCTAAAGGTTCTCCTATTGGTTAAATCATATTTTCCATATTTCCTTAACTCAACCTATGGGATTTTCCCAAACAAACAAGGAGACTTAACATTAATACATCAATTTATTCATGAAAATGTTTCATTGAGTTAATATTTTCTTATAGAATAATATAGTGATTGATTCATGTTCATTTGCTTGAAATATTCTATTTTAAAATGTCAAAATATGTTTATTTTTAAATATGTGTTATGCTAATTTTCATTAGCAATTAAAAAAACTCCTCTTTGCTTCAAGATTATAATCTCTACTAACAAGGTCAACCACGTGAATGTGTAAACTTATATGCCGCAAAAACTTTTATATGGGATCTTTTACTTATCAACATGCGGATATGATTTAATTATATTGATTTAATATGTTAAACGATTAATGATGTTAATGGATGTTTTTTAAAAACATATTAATTTATTAACATTAATGAAAATAAATTGTTATAAAATTTTGCATCAATCAAATTATTATTGGTGTGGTAGAAATATTTATTAACTATAGTTATTATATTGATTTAATATTTTAAATGATTAATGATGTTAATGGATATTTTTTAAAAACATATTAATTTGTTAACATTAATGAAAATAAATTATGATAAAATTTTGCATTAATCCCATTATTATTGCTATGGTAGTAATATTTATTAAAAATAGTTACTAATTATGTTTTTTTTTATGTTAAAACGTTATATTATCAAAATATTTATGTTTTGTTGCAAATTTTCAAATTAACTTACTAATCTTTAGATGGAAAATGACAAATACGAAGAAAAATAAATAAATAATAAGAATAATAATAATAATGTTGAAAATTTAATTCAAAAATAAAATAAAATTATTAAATAAGATTAGTATTTATATGGTGATTTTTAATTAAATTTATACATTCTCAAAATGATTGAAATATATTTTAACCAAATAAAATTAAAGAAGAGAAATAAAAAATAGAAATCTCATTATAATTAAACATACTTAATAAATTTCAATTTTAATACTTAGTAAACATACTTAATCAATTTCAAATAAAGAAACATACAAAGTACAAGTTGAAATAAAGAAACATAAAATATACAAAGTCAACTAAACACACAACATACAATTTCACGTCAATAAAGGAAAACATTAAAATATGCTTATGCAGCTTTAAACAAAAGTAAACTCATAATATACAAATTAAAATCTACATTATACATACACATTGAAATTCATAATTAAAAACAACAAACACGTGATTACAATTTCAAATTACATACATATATTCATAAATAAACATTCATACAACTATTCATATATAAGCAATTCAAACAAGTAAATACACAATTCAACAAAACACACGGTCAAAACCACTCACATATACATGCAATTCAACTAAACACACGATTTCACAATTTAAAATGAATAAACAAATATGGTACACAATTTGAATTCAAAATATCAACATAAATACATAAACATTTTCAAAATCTGAAAATATATATATAGAAACTCGAATAAGTAAATATGTATCCTACTATTTTACCAATTATATACATGCAGTGGAATATAAAATTTAAACACATACATTCACAAACATTGACAAAACCACCTACACATACAAAACTTTGAAAAAACATGTTCTCTCATGTATATGAAATTTCAGACAATGCCTAGAATACAAATTTAAATACAATTTTAAATTTTTAAATATCAAACACCAAATACGAATTCAAATACAAAAACACATAATATACAATTCCAAATAAGGAAATACGCATCATACAATGTCAATGTCAAGTCAATTCAAAGAGAGACATTCAAACATGCCATCACAACATTAAATAAGCTAACACACAATATACAAAGTAAAACTTGTGCACTATTTGCGTTCTAAAATTAATTACAATAACAATTCAATACAACAAACATACTATTACAATTTCAAGTCACATATAATACACACACACACACACACACACACACACACACACATATATATATATATATATTCAATTTCAAATAAAGAAACATGCAAAGTACAAGTTGAAATAAAGAAACATACAATATACAAACTCAACTAAATACACAACATACAATTTCACGTCAATAAAGGAAAACACTAAAATATGCTTATGCAACTTTAAACAAAAGTAAACTCATAATATACAAATTAAAATCTACATTGTACATACTCATTGAAATTCATAATTAAAAACAACAGACACATGATAACAATTTCAAATTACATACATATATTCATAAATAAACATTCATACAACTATTAATATATAAGCAATTTGAACGAGCAAACACACAATTCAACTAAGCACACGGTCAAAACCACTCATGCAATTCAACTAAACATTTACAAAATCAGAAAAATATATATAGAAATTCGAATAAGTAAATTTGTATCGTACTATTTAACCAAGTATATATAAGAAGCTAAATTATATGTATATACTCTTATCTAATTATATAAATATATAAAATAATACAATATAAAAAGCTTTAAAAACCAATGAAATAGAAAAGGGCAAAAAAAAAATAAGAAAGATTCGAATATGAAGGGCTTGTTAATTAGAGAGATACTTGGCGCCTTTCAATGCATTGTGGAAGATTGTATAATTTGTAATTTTGTAAAAAAAAAATTAAACCTTTTCCAATGTAACTGTGTTTTGGCTTAAATACAATTGGGAAAAGTGTTATAATATGAATGGATGATCATTGAATTGTAAGATAACATGCTTCAAATATAAATGTTGTAGAGTAAATGTGTGTTAAAAAATGTCTTGTGATGCATATGAGTTTAAAGAAATATGGTCAATACAAACAAGAAATACTACACTAGTCAAAGAAGAATGGTGCCCCATCCCCCTTGAGCACTTGGAAGGAGTATTTTGAACCCCTTCCATAAAAATAACTTTATCAATAATTGTGTGCATAATTCTCGTAGAATATTTGAGAAAAGAATAGTATATAACTACATCAATATTTACTTTGGGAAAAACACTTTTCGCAAGAATAGAAGTTGAGGTCATTCCTGTAAGTAGATTTGTGTGCAATACAACATAAATATTAGAGAGAAATATATATTTTTTAACAAAATATATCGAAAATCATCAATTTCTTTTTTATATAAAAATAATAATCATTTACATTGCATATATAAATAATGAAAACAAAAAT
>APFE030644062.1:0-64926 GCA_000404065.3 Pinus taeda | reverse complement strand
AGATTGCTATCAGTTGTGACTACAGTTGTGCACCAGATCTTGCACAATCAAGGGATTGAGTATGCCAATGAGTTTGCCCACGTATTTTCCCACATTGTAGCTTGTGCTACGTGATTTTTCCAAGTAAAGACGTGGTTGCCTTGGAATTATCATCAGTTCTTGAGCAGGTATTGAGCAGCGAGGCAGGCAAGCAGCGAAGGAGATTTGAGCCAGTGATTGATTCAGATCTGAGCTGTATTGTGTGTAACAGAGGTGGAGATACTTGTGAGAAGTATTATGCTGTGTAATGTTACATGACTCAATCATTAATATACTGATAGTTGGGGTTTTTAGCGAGATGCTTTCCCCGGGATACATACTGTGTTAATGTGTGAATGCTCTTGATGTTTTATTGTTATTGATGCTGCTATATTGATGATCAACGTAGAGGAGCTTATGTATTGTGTATGTTTTCCGCAATAGTACATGATCAAGATAATCTCTGTTGAATATGTGTTAAATTATTCAAAATTTCTACAACTACGTCAGATCCGGCAAGATCCAAGGAAGGAACAACAAGGAGATCTAGATTGTAGCTAAGGAAGTATTGATCAATTAGATCAGATCCAATTGTTGTGTATTGGTTCCTCAGTTGGACCAGGTCCTTTGCTACGGGAGCCAAAAGTATTATAGTAGCAAGAGGATCTAAAGTTCAGCAAGGCATAGTTAGATACTCGAGAGACATTTGCAAAGCCAATTGTGAGGCACAAACAGATACTCAGGAAACAGGTGCAGGTTTAGTTGCAGTGACTCAATAGATCAATAGAGATGAGTACACATAGTTTGTAGTGGTAGCAATAGTGCAGGGGAAGTATAATGGCATCAATAGTTTGAGATCAGAGTAGTACAATGGAAGCACATGATGGTTCAACTACAACATGTAGCAGGAGAATTCGGGATTGTGTGCAACATAGATCAATTCGGCTATAGCATTTTCCCATAGACCAGCAGGTAAATGATATACTCATGAAGGCCTTGGGCAGGGAAAATTTTGTCTACTTCGGGGAGCAGATGGGTATAGTGGAGAACGCCTTCCTCGCAAAGAAGGAGTGTTAACTTTTGTTTGGGGTAGCATCAGACATGTTTTCTAGTTATGGTGTCCAAGAGGCTAAGGAACACGATATATACAAAACCCACGAATGGTTTCATGAGAAGAAAGGACTTGGAGACATCTCAATTAAATTAATTAGCCATAATTAAAATAGTTCCTAAGTCTAAATTAGGAAAACTGGTTAATTAAAGTAAAATAATTAGGGGAGTTTTATTTTGCTCTAGAGACTTCTAGAAAAGTTAATTGACAGAGTCAACATGCTCTTAGAAATCGATTGAGATGTGATTGTGACCATTAAGAATCCAACGAGAGATTACAAGAGCAGGTCGAAGGGTTTGAAGAAGACACAATTTATTGAGAAAGCATTTTGACTATCTAGTTGCAGGTATTCAATAAGGGGGCAGTTGAAGCATTAGAGGCAGGGGATCAACGAATATTTGGGAGGAATTTTTCCAGAGAAAATGTCCACGTTGATTTCCAATTTCTAGAGGTAGGAAGGGGATTTATTTATCTGTAGAGGTGAGGTCACATCATATAGTAAGAGTAGCCAAATTTCCTAGTGCGAGTTGCCTGAGGAGACCACATTTTAGTTGCAAGAGGCTGCATCTATTTCCCGAAGGCAGAGTGAGTGTGTCTAGAAGTTAGAGGGAGTCAATACTACTTGCTAGGAAGTTATCCCATTGGTTGAGCGAATTTCCATAACTAGCAATGCACATTTCTCGGCAAGAGTGTGAGTGCCGGAAGGAGTGTGAATTGGATGGAGGGGGCCAAATTAGTTGCAGAGGGAGATATAGAATCTCTAGTTATTTTTGTCAGTGGAGATTATCAGTTGTCAGAACTTTCCCAGTGAAAGGCAAGCAATTGTAATTTTTCAAATTGCTGAATAATAGTAAATCCCTCATCTGTTGCGTTATTTTTTCCTTCGGGGTTTTACCAAGGACGTTTTTCCAAACATAATGGTGTCATATTTTTATGTGTGTGCATTATTTTCTCAGTTCCGTATCTTATCTTCTACAACATTTTTGTTTGTGAAGATTGAAATTGTGAGTTATTCACTATTTTTTGTAAAATTAATTTACAAAAGATAAATAAGCGACACAAGTTAGGAGAATAATATTTAGTAATTGCAATTGTGAAAATTTCACAGATCTAAGGAACTTAGGAAGAAATCCCTTCAAAGATATTATCTTCATCCATGACCTCAGGCTAGGAATCAACACACGTCAACACATTAATGCTAACACACTTACCAAGCTCCCCCTAAACTTGACATATCAATGCTTTGACATTAATGAATTAGACTTGACATCAATGAAAACAACTACCAACATGCTCAACAATTTCCCCTTTTATCATTGATGGAAACACCACCAAACATTATTGGTCATTGATGGAAACACCACCACTTGGAAACACTCCTATTAGGTTGAAGAAACTGCTATTAGCTGCTCGCTCTCCCCCTTTGCCTGATGAATGATCATTATCCATATCCAAAATCTTGAATATTTGCACACTCACCCCCTTTGACATCAATGGAAAAAGGCATAAGAACTTCCTCCCTAACCATTCTCCCCCTTAAACAAAATAATAGATTGTTTATTATTCTACATGTTTAACTAAAACCAATTGATATTAACACAAGATTACCATGTGACTATTTTTGAATTTTACTTTGCTCCTCTTGCTGATTTGAAAACTCCCCCTAAGTTTGGTCTCTTTTCTTGTCCCAAATCATGGCAACCATCCTTGTACACATTTGAGCAACTACCCTCTTTGCTTGTGACGAAGATTAGTGAAGAGAAAAGTGAGACATCACTTTCAACTTTTGCCTTAAATACTTAAAAGGTTATAGGGAGAAAGAGGCTTGGTAAAGAGATCGACAACTTGTTCCTTTGTTGATATATATTCCAACTTCACAATTTGATCAACTACTTGTTCTATAAGAAAACAATACTTAATGTGAATATGCTTGGTCTTTGAATAAAAGATAGAATTTTTGGATATATTAATAGTGCCATTACTATTATAGATACTTGGAATAGGTTTATCATAAGTTACCTTCATGCCTTGTAATGTTTGTTCCATCCACAAAATTTGTGTGCAACTTGCTACAATTGCTATGTACTCCGCTTCAACAATAGAAAGGGAGATAAATGATTGCTTTTTGCTCAACTAGACTACTAAGAAATTTCCAAGAAAGAAAGCACCACCACTTGTGATTTTTTTATCATCTACACTACCAACACAGTTAACATGTGTATGTAATGAATGAAATTTTTTGACCCTTTGGATGCCATGGAGCATAGTCCATTGTGGCTCTTTAATACCTGAAAATTATCTTTGTAGCTAAGAGGTGACTTTGTTTGGGGGTTGATTAATACCTTGCAACTACATCAATAACTTGCATAATGTCTGGTCGTGCGACTGTTAGATACAAAAGGCTGTCAATTATTGATTTGTACATTGTTTGATTTACCTATTGTGACTCATCATCTCTGTTGAGTTTACATCCAGATACCATAGGAGCACTAACAAGAGAGCACTCTTCCTTTCCAAATTTCTTCTATATTTCTTCGAGGTACTTGCTATGGGAGATGAATATACCTTTTTCTAATTGAATAATTTGCAATCCAAGAAAAAATGAGAGTTCCCCAAGCATGGACATCTCAAACTTAGTTTGCTTATCCTTGACAATTTTATTTATTTATTTATTAAATTTGCATTACTACCAAAAATAATGTCATCAACGTAAACAACAAAAAATAAAAGATTACCATTGATATACAAGTACTGTTAGTTGTTCCTCTTTTGAATCCTTGTTGCAGGTATTTGTATAATTTGGAATACCATGCCTTGGGGTGCTTGTTTAAAGGCTATACACTGCCTTTTTCAGCCTACACACTTTCTCAAGATTTTCTAATCACTGAAAACCTTTAGGTTTTTCTATGTAAACTTCTTCAAGCTCGCTATTCAAGAAAATTGATTTTACATCCATCTTATACACTTTAAAATTTCGTGACATGCAAATGCTAGTAACATCCTTATTGCCTCTAATTGTGCTTTAGGGGAAAAAGTATTTTCAAAATCTATTCCCTCAACCTAAGCATAGCCTTTGCATACTAATCAAGCCTTATTTCTTACAACTTGTCTATTTTCATCCAATTTGTTCCTGAAGACCCATTTTGTGCCAATGACATTTTTATTTAATGGTATTGGAACCAATTCCCAAGTCTGATTTTTTTGCAATTTGATCTAGTTCCTCATTCATATCTTTTATCCAATGCTTATCTTGGCATAACTAAGAAAAATATTTTGGTTCAATCATGGATTGCATAGCAATATGCATTTCATTGGAGGTATTCATTAACCTTCTTCGAGTTTGAACTCCTGTTTCCTTATCACCAACAATATGATTTGTAAGGTGATGCTTTCGTATTTACCTTGAGGGAGTTTTTAGGTGAGAGCATTATGCCTGATCTTCTTCCTCTTCTCTTTATTCTTCAAGTTGTTCTACTTCATTTTCACTATGGGCCTGATTAGGTGGACTAATAAATCTTGGTTGCTGGCTTTTGAGAAGTAACTCCTCATCCACCTTTACATCAATGTATTCAATTATTTTGCATAGCCTTTTATTGTAACATATGCAGTCATTTCTCTTATTAGAATATCCTAGAATATTCCTTCATCAACCCTTGCACCAAACTTGCCTAGATTGCCATCATTATTTTTGATGTAGCACATGCTGCCAAAGACCCTGGAGTGTTTTACTTTGGTTGGTCTTCCATACCACGGTTTGTATGGAGTCTTGTCAATGGTTGACCTAAAGTGAGCTTTATTTAAAATATGGATTGATGTATGAATAGCTTCAACCCAAAAATTATATGACAAATTTCTTTCGTCCATCATTGCTCTTGCCAATTGTTGCAATGATCTATTTTTTCATTCAACTACGCCATTTTGTTGTGGGGTATTAGAAATAATGAACTTTATTATCCCATGTGTTTGGTTGAGTAAAAAAGGTAAAACAACTTTAATGAACTTGTAATGTAGAAATTCCATTGTAGATCACTTGATAATGCAATATACTAAAGCAAAATACTTGATCTACTTCTACAACCAATTTAACAGAAGTTTAATAGAACATGAGCAACATCAATAAGAACACATATAATTGATAAGAAGGAACCAATCACACATAACACAGAAGATATAACCCGGGGAAAGCCTCAGCCTAAAACCCCAACTCTGTATTATCATACAAGTGGAAATATAGCCAATATTACAAAAGGAATCAACTCAAAAGCTATCCTGCTCTCTCTGCAATACCTTTGTTGCTCATAGACAGTTAAAGCCATCTATCTAACCTCTGGTCTGCCCTCCAAGCCTCCTATTTCTTTGTGCAATTTTGATTGGGGTCCAGTGCAGCCACTTGTGTGAATTGGCCTCTTCACACACTCACTAACCTCTGATCCAACTACGCAGTCCTGAAGGAGATAAAATCCTTCTCCATGGATGAGTTTCCTTTATAGGAAAAATCCATCCAACTGATAGTACATTGTCCCTTCTTTGATCTCAACTGGGTCTCTGGTCTGAACTGACATGCATGAGTTATTCATGAGAGAATCTTTAGTTTATTTGAAGTACACCAGTTATATGCTAGCATGCATTAACTAACTGAACTCACATTAATTTAAACAAATTGTTTAAATCAATCTAACTGGACTTGACTCAGTTAACTAAGCCAGCTAATTACAACTCAAATTAGAACTCATCCTTATCTCTTTAACTGATGGATAAATTCCTCAATTAATGGATAAATTGTTGCATGTCCTCACATAGAATTCAAGTTTGTTTTTTCTTAACTAATTAACTCAAGATGAACTAATTAATTAATTTACAAACTGCTGTTAATACCAAATTCAAATTTTACTTCCTATTTTTGGTCCAGGGACTGACTAAAATTGGAATCCATCCTAAACTGCCAAAAATAGAATGCTATTTTTAGCACTTCCATTTTTCATTCCTTGTTGCCCAATCCAGCACTGGTACCCAAACTGCTATTTATAACAATGCTTTTTTAGCATTTCTTGTTGCCATTTTCAACATGTAACACCCTCCTCCCACATCTACCCAAGCAACCGGCCAGCTGGGGTAAACATGCGACGAGAGGCCACTATGATAAGATTCAACCTCCTTGGTGACTTTAAGGAAATGGAATCTACAGAACATCACACAAAGTCATCCAACATCATCCACATAACCTTCAAAAGACAAGTCAGCCACTCAGACTGCCTATCCTTGAGTCTCACTGCTATTTGAGAGAATTAAGGGCAGGGTAACACTCCCTAGACACTGCCTAGGCGATTTAGTTTTAGAACTAAAGCTCCCCAGACACTGTCCAAGTGCTTTATAAAGCTTCCCAGACACTGCCCAGGCAAGTTAGTCTCAACACTAATGCTAGCATTCCAGGATTTGAGCCACCTTTTTCGTCCCAGAGCCCGGGACACTGCTCAGAATGGAATGATCACTTAGAATTAGTAAGGATGCAAGGAAACAAGGATGCAAAAGAAATAATATGAACAAGATCATAAACAGACCCCTACTAGCCATGACAGTCATTTCGTTAAACATATCATCAACATGTAACATACATGTGTAAACAACATAATTAAGTGTAGGGATCTCATACTTATCTGAGAATCGCCATGAACCATTGTTCCCTCATGTCTTTTGCTGCCTTATCACTTATTGGGTCATAAATACAATATACATTCAAACACAAGTAAAAACATGTTGAGAGCCAAACATAGCTGCTGCCATAAAATATACATAAGCATAATAGAAACATAAATATAATGGACATATCATCCATCAAAAACCATATATATATTAATACATTTTCACATGAAAATGAAGGGAATGAATTTCTCATTAATAAATGCAATGAACCAACCGGTGATGGGACTACCACGTTCCACCAGACCATAGATTGGTTGAGCAAAGTTTCTCTTCAGTCAATCACCCCCATGCCATATTCGAAGCATGAATGTGGGACTCATAGAACACATCAAAAACACCAATCAATGTGGATGCCACCAGAGTTCTCCGCCTACACCGTGAGGAATTTGAGTGCCTCCTAGTCTCTCATGCTTTACCATGCATCCGCAGTCTGATCTAGGGATCACTATGCCCTACACCGAGACATACTCTCTAGGCTTTACCATGCATTCCATCCTGGAATCACTAGGCCCAATGGAGAGAAAATCCACCTCTTGGCTTTACCATATATCTCGCCATTCACTAGCAAGGATTCCTAGGCCCACCGAGGCACACAATCTGGCTTTACCGCAACCCACAGTCTGGTTCAGGGGTTACTAGGCCAGTGGCTTCATGCATCCTCAAAATGGTCTAGGGACTACTACCACCATGTGTTTGTCAATTCGGAGATCCACCCCACTCAACTTTGAATCCAATCCGGCCATTCCCCACAAAACGCATGAGAGAACCCATCTCATCAAAGCTATCAGGAAATGGGAAGGTTAGGTTGAAAAATACTATCACACCTAGCAAAACCCATGCCATGGTAGAAAAGAAACACATGCAATCCCATGCATACCAAATCTAGCAAGGAAAATACACATGCAAGTTGATAACTGTAATGAAGCATGTTGTAGCTGCTTGATCTTGGTTTTCCCTACTTGATCTTTGCTTCCTCTTACCTTCTTTTCCTTTCTTGCTCCAATGCCAAAATGCTCCAAGAAAACTCTAAGTGACCAAGAGTATGAGAGAGAGAGAGAGAATAATGAGAGAGCTCGAAAGCTAAACTAACCAAGTCTTGCCCACTAATCCTCAGAAGCATTTTTATTAATGAGGCCTCTATTTTCTTCATTTTCCATTATTTTCATTCAATTTCCTCCTCACATGCAACATGTGACCTTTCACCTTCCTTTTCTCCTAATTTCCATTATTGTCATAATTAAATGTCCCAAAAGTGCTATTTTTCCTCTTTAATGCCTTAGCCAATTTCCTTAGCCATAAACAACCAAATGAAAACCCCCTAGGATATCTTGCCCACCATCTAGCTTGGAATACGTGTCCATCATCCGTGGTATCTATATATTTTTACATGGAATTTTCACCAGGGCTATTACAGAACCCTCCCCCTTGGAGGAACACCGTCCTCAGTGTTCAATGACACCTATAACCAACATGACTACTGAAAACAAAACATACTACCCATGGAGCTTTATAACACAGCTCGTTGCAGTATTTACAATGAATGACCTACTTAAAAACAAAACATCATGACAACATGACCAGATAAAAACCATACTGCATACTGGAGCCTTATAACATATCTCATTATAGTATTTACAATAACCACATATACATATACACATATGTACATCTTCTCAACCAACAAATAAAATAATATGAATCCACAACGAGAGAATCTAGAGGCTCACACTTCCACCCTCAAAGTAATACTAGGATCCACCTCCTTTCGAAGAAGTCCAAAATCCACTGCAAAGTCAAATCTACATCCAATGTCCAGCGCTATAATCCCGTGCCACTTATTCTCTCAACGGACAATTACCAACTCATTGTTCTGGGGCGCACTCCCAATGTGCATCTGATTCCATATGGCAATGCTAATGAAAAAAAAAAATCCATCCGTGACCTTCCCTTCTCTGCTACACAGTCCCTCGGGAATTCCAGTCACCCCTTCCGTGCAGTCACTCACCTTCCAAGTTCCACTAGCACTCCCATCCCAGGCAGTCCATCCCTTGGCAAGGCTTCCTCACATCGAAAGATACAACAACCAAGGCATATCCCTGCCTTAAAACCATCATTCCAGTTATAGCATGCTCATGGAAATCAATGGACACGATTGGGTACCAGTGTCCCACAATGGCCCTGCTCCTGAAGTGCTTTACCAACATACTATTGCTTGTTTCGATTCCTTTGTTGTTGCTGCTAGTTCTTGCAATCAATTTCAATCACCCAACCGGGCATTTCATGCATTCTTGTACCAAGCACATAACTTCCATTAGATTTCAAATAAATTGAAATAAATTGACAACATACCTCATTAGTAGCTCGTCAATAAGGTACATTTGCAATCTTGTTCACTTCCTGTCACAACAAGTCAAACTAGCGTATTTGACCAAAACATGTATAAAAATATCAGATCAAGTTAGCTCAAAACATAACCATCAAAATCATAAATCACATGTAACCGTCATAACCAAAATCATAAATCACATGTAATCATCATATACTAGAATCATAAATCACATGCATAGTAAAAATGAAATACAATATCGATACCCAATGCCTTCTCCTCAACCATGTGCATAGAGACATAGTGTTCATCACACACATACAACCACATGGCATACCACACCATGCAATACATGCATCTACCCCTGACATACAACACATACACCTACACCCATTGTTACAATACAATGCATCCATCTATACCCGATGTGAAATACCACCCAATGCATGTACTTACACATAGTACTACACAACGAGTACACGTGCTGCAATACCATGACTACATGATGCATATACATAATACCGCATGCCCATAACACAACATCGACAACATGCACAATACCACATGTACACCAATACCATATGTACAACATGTACACAGTACCATCGGTACACTGCACAACATGTGCACATCATCACATGTACATGGCACCACCTACACAACGTGTACACTACACCACTATACAATGTGTACACAATACCACATGTACACAGTACCACACACACGATGTGTATGTGACACCATATGTACATAGCATCACATGCACAACATGTACACAACACCGCATGCTCATAGCACCCTATGTACAACATGTACACAACACCACATGCTCACAACACCAAGTCTTGTACAATCATGCACACAACATCATATGTACATAGCACCATATGTACAACATGCACGCAACACCACGTGTACATAGGACTACATATCCAACATGTACATAACATCATCCATACACAACACTACATATCCAACATGCACAGAGCACCATATGCACACATGCCGCATATACATCATGAAGATAGTACAATATGTGTACAACACCCTATATGCAATATTCGTACAACCCTTTTTGTACCGTCTTGTACATAACATTGCATATATTACATGTACACATGCTATGTATACACAACACCACATGTGCACACATCATATATGCAACATGTACACCATATACAAAGTATGCACAACAATAGTACCACACATCCAAAACCACGCTATCCATACCAAGAAACCTTCCTTCCTGTATCTCATCCATGCTTATCCTAGCATTTGCAGACCACATTGCTTTCACTTTGCTGATGTATCCTTCAACATTACTTGTCATAACATAAATATAGGCATAATACAAGTATACAATACCAAATCATATCCACATGATACTAACCTCGTATATTTGTCATGACTACTCTTCCCAATTGATTCCTCGTAAGACCAGGAACCTTTTCATGTCGTTCCCCTACATAAGCAATCATTCCTCCACAAGAATGATCCTTGACAACCCTGTCAAACAGTAACATAGATACATGGATACATACATACATATATAAATGTTAGCATAAAGTAATCGTGATCCTGTCAGACAATGACATACATACATACATGTATACATATATAAACATCAACATAATCATGATTATAAAATAATTACTAGAGATCAAGGTCAAGGTTAGGAGAACTTCCTTTATTCATGCACAACATGCACGATATTGAGAACAAAAATTCCCAACATAGCCAAGGCATTTGATGCCTTAGATCCATTTACTCTACCTTTTTGGTTACCTTTCTCATGTATGTACCACTACCACCTATTTACCACAATGGACCCAACCAATCCAAACAACTGTCATAGTCTTACCTTCCGTTGTGCTTACTCATGCATAGAACTTCATATGGGTCTTATATTATTGGTTGGGTACAACACATACCTCCCGATTTCCATCAACTTTCCTCTTTCTCAACTAATTCCGAAGACTCAAAACATAAAAGGAAAGCCAAGAAACAAACAAGAAGAAACTCATGAAAACCAATAACAACAATACAACTCCATAACCAGAGTGGCAAGGCCTTGAACTAAACATAAACAAAACTGCAAATCAAGCTCAAAAAATCATAAAATACCAAAAGCACAAGACTAGAAACAAACACCATGACTCAATCCCCATGGTTCCCAGTGCATCCAAGAGAAAGCTCAACCTGAGTCTTTTTCACGATTCATGGAAATCTCTCTTGCCATGCAACTCCCTGCATCATATTATCATTAACACATAATTGTCAATGTATAAATAAGCATAACAATACACTAGTTACCTCATCTTGTTGTGCCAAGCATGTTGCTTGCAATTGACCACATTCGCGGCATCTCTCAAGGGACTCCAATCCTTTGACATATCCTCTTGTAACTAAAGACTAGCTAATATACTTGTCAAATACATTTTCATGAATCTAGCACATATCCACATAATGTGAAACAAAATCAAGGTTAAGAAGACTCCCTATATTCAAAGCACGCTTTTTTTTGGAATTAGGGTTTCCAAACATAGCGAAAGGAATTATTGTCCAACTCCTTCCTTTTACCTTTTTACTTTGTTGCAATTGTGTCTTACTATGTTCTGTCACATCACCCAACTATTAGTTATGTAAACACATCAATTGTTACCTTGTCACACTAATACCAAACATGTTTCCTCCAACTTCTCACACATGTAAACCATATGTTCCAAATATCAAGACAATCATATTTATCAATTTGAAATCAACATTTAGCAAAACTAACAATCATTTCATAATCCATAGTCAACTCATAGTCATTAGACATAATGCTACATCTATCACCTACTACACTCAAGTACATTTCAATTGTCTCAACAATCATGTTAAAGCAAGATCATTGGAACACATACTCATATTAAGCAATTAATCAATCATTCAACCACTTACAATCATACCATGTTAAATAAATCAACTAGGCACCAATCACTCAAACACCAAATAGACGTCATGATGAAACAACCAAGCACCAAATATATGACATAAGGAAACTCATACCTTAATGTATATTAAGGGAGACTATCTTGTCTGCACAATCAATCCATATTAGCATAATATAACTTCACAACATATTAGTTCAAACACAAGTAAGATCATTAGATCATATCAGTAACTAACTAATATTTTTACATCATAAACTCATAAGCATTTGTCGTTCGTGCATATCAATAACATATGCATGATAAATCTAGATTAGTACGACACCATATCACAAATATGTCAGCTCATACCTAAGTTTCGCAACCATAACCATCTGCATAGGTCAAACTAGGTTAACACAATACATATAACATCAAGATCTCAATGAAATAACTCTAATCATCAAGTTAATAGCACATAATGACACTGAGCTATATATCATGCTCATCAAAAACATAAAACTGAATTGTCAACTAACTGTCATATAAAAATCAACAAGTTAACCTATAACATACTTATCAACAACATATAACATAATCATGAGGTTATCTAATATAAAACGAGAATAGCAATGCATACAACTACAAGCTACTATCATTCTTGACTATTTGACTCATGTGCATATAACTACACTAATCAACTAACATCCATCATGAATATAACCATAACGTCAAAATACATCTACATAAACCTAATGCATATAAAAATCCTTAACATACATACTTACATGCCCAACATGCAAACCTGTATGACGAGATGCGATCGCCTAGAGGTCAAATGGTGCAACTTCACTTTGATGATTTGCATCTCCTGCTTTACCTCATTCAACACATTAGCATCATGACATACCACTAGCACCATGATGACCTAAGCTGCATACAATGACTTCGCAAGGCATATTTGGCCTACTATTCATGCATAACTATAACCAATACCATACATGCATAATGACTGCATATAGACATATAACACATAAGTACAAAACCTTATACACATCCTTCTAGCTAGAGTCCAATCATCAATGCGTGACCATATCAACTATAGAAACCATGACTTCATGCATGACAATAACCATTACTCCATTGCACACATTTCCACATGCAACCAACAATATGCATAAGCAATGCCAAACCAATTACCAATATGCATAACTGCATGTAGTCTAACATAATCGATCAATTCTTGTAATCAACCTAGAAGGCCGATGCATGTAATCAAAATATTAAAAATGTAACCTCACATACAAGGATGTAAGTAGGTGACTTAAAATCAACATTTAAGTGACATATAATCCATATGCAACCAGTCACATATGCATGACCAATACATTTCACGAAATCAACATCAATTTCTTCATAACAACCATACTACAACCATAGTTAATCATCAAACCAATGCAACACGTATATAAGTGTAAGAGACACACATGCAACTGACATGCATGCATGACCAAGACACATTCAACCCATTCAGTTCGAGAGTTGAACCATGCTCTGATACCACTCTGTAACACCCTCCTCCCGCATCTACCCAAGGAATTGACCAGTTGAGGTAAACATGCGACTAGAGGCCACTATGATAAGATTCAACCTCCTTGGTGACTTTAAGGAAATAGAATCTATGGAACATCACACACAATCATCCAACATCATCCATGTAACCTTCAGAAGACAAGTCAACCACTCAGACTACATATCCTTGAGTCCCACTGTTGTTTAAGAGACTTAAGGGCAGGGCAATGCTCCCTAGACACTGCCCAGGCGAGTTAGTTTCAGAACTAACACTCCCCGGACACTGCCTAGGTGCTCTATAATGCTTCCCAGACACTGCCCAGGCGAGTTAGTCTCAGCACTAATGCTAGCATTCCGAGATCTGAGCCACCTTTTTTGTCCCAGAGCTCGGGACACTACCCAGAATGGAATGATCACTTAGAATTAATAAGGATGCAAGGAAACAAGGGTGTAAAAGAAATAAGATGAACAAGATCATAACCAGACCCCTACTAGCCATGACAAGCATTTCGTCAAACATATCATCAACATGTGTAAACAACAAAATTAAGTGTAGGGATCTCATACTTATCTGAGAATCGCCATGAACCATTGTTCCCTCATGTCTTTTGTTGCCTTATCACTTATTGGGCCATAAATACAATATACATTCAAACACAATTAAAAACATGTTGAGAGCCAAACATAGCTGCTGCCATAAAATATACATATAACTAGCATAATAGGAACAAAAATACAATGGACATATCATCCATAAAAATATATATATATATATATACACACGTTTGCACATGAAAATAAAGGGAATGAATTTCTCATTAATAAATGCAATGAACCAACCGGTGATGGGACTACCACGTTCCACCCGACCATAGATTGGTTGAGCCAAGTTTTTCTTTAGCCAATCACCCCCATGCCATATTCGAAGCATGAATGTGGGACTCATAGAACACATCAAAAACACCAATCAATGTGGATGCCACCGGAGTTCTTCGCCTACACCGTGAGGAATTTGAGTGCCTCCTAGTCTCTCAAGCTTTACCGTGCATTCCATCCTAGAATCACTAGGCCCAATGGAGAGAAAATCCACCTCTTGGCTTTACTGTATATCCCGCCATTCACCAGCAAGGATTCCTAGGCCCACCTACGCACACAATCTGGATTTACTGCAACCCACAGTCTGGTTCAGGGGTTACTAGGCTAATGGGTTTGTGCATCCTCAGTCTGGTTCAGGGACCACTACCACCATGTGTTTGTCAGTTCGGAGATCCACCCCACTCAGCTTCAAATCCAATTCGGCCATCCCCCACAAAACGCATGAGAGAACCCATCTCATCAAAGCTATAAGGAAAGGCTAGGATGAAAAATACTATCACACCTGGAAAAACCCATGCCATGGTAGAAAAGAAACATATGCAATCCCATGCATATCAAATCTAGCAAGGAAAGTACACATGCAAGTTGATACCTGCAACGAAGCATGTTGTAGCTGCTTGATCCTGGCTTTCCTTGCTTGATTTTTGCTTCCTCTTGCCTTCTTTTCCTTTCTTGCTCCAATGACAAAGTGCTCCAAGAAAACTCTAAGTGACCAAGAGTATGAGAGAGAGAGAGAATAATAAGAGAGCTCAAAAGCTAAACTAACCAAGTCTTGCCCACTGATCCTCAGAAGCCTTTTTATTAATGAGGCCTCTATTTTCTTCATTTTCCATTATTTTCCTTCAATTTCCTCCTCACGTGCAACATGTGACCTTTCACCTTCCTTTTCTCCTAATACGTGTCCCATCATCCGTGGTATTTATATATTTTTACATGGAATTTTGACCAGGGCTGTTACAAAAATAATTAAAACAAATGAGAATTTGAAGACTAACCTCCTAATAAATGTCGAGCAATCTCTTGTTTTGCAGTGAGCGGAATTTGGAACTTCAAAGTGGGATCCTGGTAATACCCTGCTACTGCACACTAGTAGAATTAATTTGGATCCCATACCCCAACCTTTTCACCGTAGATTTTGAATCCCCTAAAATAAAATGAAGAGCTCCAGTGCATTGCATTGGATATGTCGACATCTAAAGTGTCCACCTCGGTTGGAGTTTCAAATCCTTTGCCATGTGAGATCAAATACACACAAAAAAAAACTTCTTGAATTCAAGATCAATTTCTTGAATTATTGATATATCTTAGAAGCAAGAATTATAAAAACTATGTGTAAATAAAATAAATTCAACAAAGTTAGGAAATAAATGCTCACAATATTATAAAAACTAATTGTTTTTTACTATTTTAATTATATTCATTGAAATGAAGCTTTATTGTATATTCGTTGCTTTCCAAAATTATAGAAAGGCAAAGGGAAGAAAATAAAGTTAGATTAAAAATTAACAATGAAAAAAAACCTTTATTAATGGAATAAAAATTCAAAATAGAGGAAAGAAACCATAGAGAAAAGACAAAAAAAAAAAGTATAAGTCCAATTAAAAAGTAATAAAACTAAAAAAAAATCCTTATTGGATTTTTTTATTTTGTTTTTTTAAACTGAAAATGTGGAGGAAAACCATATTTCATGAAAATAGAAATAATAATAATAATAAAAATGTTAAATACAAAGGAAAACAAAAAAAAGTGTAACTAATAGAAAAATTGAAGTTACTAAACAACACCCATAATAAGATTTCAACCACTCACCTTACAAATAAATAAATTTAAATAATAATAATAAATAACAAAAATGAATTCCGAATATTAAACTATGATAAGCGACGATTTTTTTTGGTCAAAGACAAATTAATAGGCAATGAAAGGCAAAACAGAATGCCTAATACCATGCTTGTGACATGTATAATAAAATAATGATTAATTATGTTGATAGGTTTTCTCACAGTTTTAAATTTGTTTGATAGACATGTTTATTTTGAGATAAGGTTTTCATAATTATAATTTAATTATCAATGATTATTAGGTAGATAGTAGGGGTTTAACTTCCATAAAATATGCTTAGTAGTATACACAAATAAAAAACTGAGATCTATTTACAAAGTAGTTATGCATTTTCTACTTTTAATTAATTTTATTAATTAGAAAAATGCACGTGAAAATTGAGTTATAGTTTTTTGTGATGTGGTATTGATAAGCCATGGTATTGGTCCATAATATTGTAATAAAACCTATTTGAAAAATTAAGAATCTCCATAATAAAATGAGGGTGAATCTTTAAGGTTAAGAATCATGTTACATTTTTTTTTTAAATGTATATATGTTTAACTTGTATATAATTTTTTTTTTTTTTTTTAATTATTATTATTAGTCTTTGGTACGAGACTCAATCGATTTGCAATTTGACTGCTATTTAGTTTAGCTTTGACTTACGCAAAACCTAATATTAAACTTTGAAAATAAATAAAATATTTTTTACTATAATTTTAAAAATTAATTTATTAACATTTGATTGGACAAAAAATTGGATCTCTTATTTTAGGCTTAACGTCATAAAGTTTAAAGTTTGATAGCCTTCAGAAATCGTGGGGCTGATAACCTAATATTGAATGTGATCAAAGATCATTATATGTTATTTTTTAAATCTTTCAGTGAACAATCTCTTTTGTACTCTTGTTGTTCATTTCCCTGTTGCTTCAGTGATTATTTTTGTTCCATTCTTAACCTTTCATCAATGAATGTCACATGGTTCGAGTTCAAGTTCGACAATGATTAGGTTCGGTTTGAGATCGATTTTTTTTATGAGGTTTGCCATAACATCAGTGAACATTAAAAATGTTATTCCGAACATAGACGATGCAAGGATAAATTACAACCTTGAATTTATGAATTTTGATCTATGAACTTGGTCAATAACTATGAGATTCGATGAAATTTATTGAATCTCATTTTTTTTATAAATTCGCTAAAATTCAAATGTCAAAATTCAAGTTCGACGAGGCGTGTGACATAACCTTTCATAAAACCTCACCAAGCTAATATCGTCACCATAATACTACAATAATTATGTGTAACCTAACATGTGATATTTGGTTAGTCATCAGAACACAAACGAAGAAGGACCATCCACCAAGCAATAGAATTGGAAGTCATCGGTCTCACAAAGTCCATGCCATTGATCCGTAAAGTGTCTACTCAAGGGTATGCTATCTATTTTCGGATATCATGAATACGTGTATGATAAAGTATATCATTCTCATGGGTTTGTTAAAAGGATAAGTTTGTTAAGGTGGAGGAATCGTTTGGATGATCATTTTTGTTAGAATCTGGGTAAAAAAATTTCAACAAATCTTGCAGAAGCAGTGTTTAAATCATATTTTTGAAAATAGCAATAAATTCAGCACCATCAAAAACTTCCAAAACATTCAAATTCTTAAAATTTAATAATTTTAACTATGAGAATCATAGAAATCTATGTTGCAAATCGTGTTACTTTTTGTGCTTATAATCAGAATTATTTTTAGCTCAGGCAGATTTAATATGTTGTTGGGTCTGAAATAAATTTTTAGCTCAGTTAGATTTAATATGTTGTTGGGTCTCCCGGATCCGGGTGGCAACTGTGTTAGCGTAGCTCTCCATGCAAACAGTTAATACCTAGCACTGCGAGCTGCAGAGCAGTGTGGCCTCCCGAGACGTTAACTCATGCGAGCCCAGAATGATTTTTAATGCAAGATTGGGAAGGGGATTTGCATTTATATCCTGCGTCGATCGATGCAACATTCTTCCTGTTATAACCATGCCGATCCACGACTCTCTCACCCAGCTATGTGCTCTGTGGCGCGGCAATCTTGCAAGGTTGACGGAAGCAGTGGGTGATGGAGTAAATTCGGAGCATTGCCGCAGGCTCACAGACATTTCTCTCAAGGGTAATTTCTCCCCTATTCTGAATTTCTGCACTCTGTATATGTTTGTTATCTTCGTGGTTTTCTTGGTCGATAGCTCAGTGGTGTTGGTCGATAGCTCAGTGGTGTTGGTCGATAGCTTTGTTGAGAATCCCTCTTGCTTCACCTGTCTTTGTTCTGGTGGTCATCCTGTCCATAACCCTTTAGAGACCTACCTTCGTTCTGGCATAATGGTTCGTTCGGGCAAAAGGCATCGTTCTGGGGGACGTCGTGACAACCGTCTGCATCCTCCAGCTAGTTTTGCCCTGGAAACAGCGGCGGAACCGTTCAGTCCCTCGCCCGCCCATGAAGCTGGGCCGTTTGTTAGCTCTGGTAGGAAACCCAGGCCAAATAGTGCTTTTCAAACAATGCACTTCAAGTTCCAAAGTAACCTGCACAGGCCCCTGGTAACTGCACACATCACCCTTATGCTCTCGGAAGAGGAAAACCTTGTCTCCCCCTGACTTGCATTGCCCCTGATCCCTCTCCTGGCAGTGACAATTCCTCGGACAGTGACAGCAAGGAAAATTGGGAAAAAGAGAAAGATGAACAGGAGGCTTTTCTCAAAAATCTTCCTCCTCTGGACGACACAGTACCTGCAGCTAGGACAAAACTCATGGCGAAGCGGAACAGGCCATAACTATCCCTGACAATGACTTAAGCGGTATTGAAGGTCTTAAGGATGACAACACTGCTCGGGATGAGAAGAAGGATAATGATCCAGCAAAAGAGAAGTAACGACTCCTGGGACTGTCTCTTTTTGTTTCGGCTTAGGTCTCAGACTTATGGTCGGTTTTTTGTGCAGTGGTCCCACTGGTTTGTAGCTCCCAGATGGGATTTTGATAACTCTGTTTTAGCTGGGTTGCAATGTTTTTTGTGTCTCTGGACTGGCTCACATTTCCTTCCCGCCAAAGCATGTTTCTCTCTATGTATGCTTTCTGGTCTCATGCACTCTGTAACTGTTTTCCCCAGCTTATGTCTGTAATGGGGCAGTTCTGGTTTGTCGAGTGCTATAATGCCTCGCTCATATGTAAAAATATTTTGCCTTTTAGTTAATAGAAGTTAGTATTTGCAGAGTAAAAAAAAAAAATATGTTGTTAGGTCTGAAATAAATATAAGATTGGTTTTGACTTTAAATTGATTGTAGATTTTCAGAATATTTTAGGATTTAATGTTGTTGGTTCTGAAATAAATATGAGATTGGTTCTGAGTTTAAATCGCTTACCGATTTTCAGAATAATTTGAAATCCAATAAATATAAACGAAATCAATTATTATATCTCACCCATTTCCATTAAATCCTAAAATATTCCAAAAATCCACAATCGACTTTACTTACTTACAAATAGCTAGAAAAAATAATAAACTAGTCAAATTCTTACAACAACTTCAAGTCAAGGTGTGTTTCCTTCCTTGATCTCCTGTTAAACTTCAGTGGTTTTTACGATTAAACCCAACATAATCGAAAAAACTTTGCCTGCAATTTCTGAGCTCAGACAAATACTGGATGTACATGCCTATGGTTTACAACGACATCGACTCAGCTTTCAATATACAAAATGGTGCATAAACCCATATCAGGGTGAACTGTTAGTAGAGATTCAGAAGGAATTAGAAGTACTTGAGAAAATACAAAATGGTGCATAAACCCATATCAGGGTGAACTGTTAGTAGAGATTCAGAAGGAATTAGAAGTACTCGAGAAAATACAAAATGGTGCATAAACCCATATCAGGGTGAACTGTTAGTAGAGATTTAGAAGGAATTAGAAGTACTTGAGAAAATATTAATCTAACTGATCAAATATTTTGATCACTTATTCATTGATACTATCATTCATTTTACATGACAATGGTTCTCTCCTACAATTTCATTGAGTAATTACTAATTTATTCATTGAGCCATTCCTCTCTGTTTTCTTCAGTGATTATATTCACTCATACATGAGCATTCATTTTATTTAATTGCTTTCAATCTGTGATTGAGCATTTCTATGTAAGAAAATAATTCAGTGCCATATAGAATATTATATTTTAATCAGTATATAATTTTAAACCTATATAATTGCGGGTTTTTTTTTTTTTGGTATTAGAATTGGATAGAAAAATTTGAAGTGAAATCTTTATTTGTGTTATTTAAACTAGTTTTCTTAATTATATATATAGATTCAACACCTGAAAAACCACTAAGGTACTTCTATTATGCAGAGATTACTCATCAAACTTATGATTTCAATAAATTCCTACTAAATTTTAAAGAAATTAAACCAAAAAAATCTACCCAAAACTTTCAACTAAAACCAACTCATATAAAATTTTGATTACTAAAAATAAATTTACTTCACCACCTTTTTTTTCAAACTTCAAAGTTAAATTAAATGCAATAATTGATTTCTGATTCATATTATATTAAAAGCAGAAAATGTTAGAGAAGTTGTTTTTGCAGTAGTCTATAATTTGACTTTTTGAAAGCCTTTCCGGCGGATTTTTCCGGTCAAAATCCGGCAGCAATTCATTGGAATCCCAAGTTTGATAGTTAGTTTCTGCACAATCAATGGCTCCCAGGGGTTTTCCAGGGCGCTGAATCCAAATATGCAGTTAAAAAACCATTTTAAGTGCTAAAAATCAAGATTTAACCTCATTTCTTCCGCCGGATTCCGTCACCGGAATCTCCAAAAAGTCGCATTATAAACAACTCCGTTGTTTTTTTCCACTTTAAATTAAATTAAATTAAACTCAACAATTTATTTCTGACCCATGTCACATTAAAAGAAGATAAATGAAGCACGTTGAACTCAAACGGATGCTCACCGTATATACAATAATGTTCAATCTTGGCGGAGGCATTAACAGTATGATATTACTAATATCCAAAATAAATAATTTATTCTAGTTCTTGCTTTTTAGTAGGTAATTCATTTTTATGTATTTTTTGAGCATACTTTTTATTTTAGTGATAAGTGAAGTGATTATGATTAGGTTTAAAACAAAGTTATAATTTAGCGGATTAAAGGTTGAAATTTATCTTTAAAATATTTATGTCATTTTCGTGTGATATTGATAAGCCATGATATTATAACAAAACATATTTACAATTAAAAATCTCCATGGTTAAGAATTTTGTTCCATGTTCTTTTAAATATATAAATGTTCAGTTTATATACCAAGTCTTTATAATTAATAATAATCATTTATAAAACAACTATAATTTATTTAGCTTTTATGAATTTTTTACATTTTAACAATGTGAGATGTAACATGTAGTAAATGTTTTGATACTTATTATAGAGTTTACAAATTATTAGTTTATATGGGCGGCCTAGTCTTAGTAGTAGTCACAAATCAAACATTGAGATTTATGTTAAAAGTGGTTATGCCCTTTATGCCATTTTAATTAAATTGATTAGCCTTAAAAAATGTTATATGAACATGTGTCATATGAACAATGGGTTATAGTTTTTTTTTGGATACGTGGTATTAATAAGTCTTACTATTGACCCATCATATAGTAACAAAGCCTATTTACATGTTAAGAATTTCTATTGCAAACTGCAAGTGAACCTCCATGGTTAAGAATCTTGTTACATTTATTTTAATTGTACATATATTAATTTTTATAATTTATTTTAATTTTGGCAATGTCAAATGTATCATGAGGTAGGTATTGTCATGCCTATGGGGTTTACGAACCCTTAAATGTATATGGTTGCATTAATAATTATTAGTATCATATAATTGATGAATGTAAACAAAATTGGAATGGAGTGGCAATAAGGCTATCTAATAAACATTATTACATCTCATACTTATCTTCTATTTTATTTTTTGTGTGAAGTAAATGATTTGTATTGCCCAAAACAAAGAGCTATATTCTAATTCTCTGAAATCTGGCCTGGTTGGCCACTAAAAAGGTTTGACTAGACACATTACTTCAGTCTCTTCAAAGACATAGAGGATATGATGTCGCCCATAGTTTTTTATACAAAACACTGATGGTAGTTAAAAGGCCTCTTGTACTATTTTTAAACTAAATATTACATAACTAAAACATAGAAAGTAAAAGACAAAGAGACTGAAAGATAATTAAGTGGAGTTATTTGAGTCGATGGCTTCAACAAGAATGAGCTCCTTGTTGCTACTTAGGAAGCAACCTGGTTTAGAAGGGATGCCCATCTATTTCTCAATGTGGCCCAACTTGTGATCCATAGTTGCCATTTACTGCTACATGTGATTTAGAGATAGGAAAATGTCTTCCTTGCTCTCATTTTTGTTTATGAAGACTCTACCAAGTAGGAACTTGAGATGTCAATATATATCCACATTGTATATGTATTGATTATAATACCCTGTAGTGTGTGTTAAAGTCCTATAATAGGAATAAGTAGTGTTGGCCTCTCACTATTCATTTTAGTCAGTTTAGCTTGTGAATCACTTGGTGTCATAATCTAAAAGGCTTTGATGTTCAAAGGGTCATTTATCAAACTAATCTAAGGTTGGGAAGGTTGTTTGCCCATTAAGCTTCTATAAAATGATCTTGCAGGTGTTTTCATGATAAAGTGCTCAGAAGCAGCTTTCCAGTGGTATATTTAGTCCTGCAAACTGACTTCTGGGTCAAAAGTTAAAGCAATTTCATGTTTTCTCTTCAAAACCCACAAAATAAAGGAAAATCTCTAAGCACGAGTCCCGAATCCCTCATATCGGAGGTTTGGACAAGCAAAAAACGCAGGTCAAAGAAAATATCCGATTAGCGATCTTCGATATTGCAAATCGACGATTGACGATTCCAAATCCCGTATCTCGCAATTGAGAGGTTCAGAGCTCATCGGAAACACATATCAGAGTATAGAGCGATGTTGGAATTCGACATATCGGCAAGGTCAGAAATTGGTTTTTCGCAAGTTGCAGGGGTGACAACCTTTAAAACTTGTGATATGTGATAAAAGTGTTGGGAGGGCTGAAAACAAATTAACAAAGGAATCTGTTATGAACTTAAAATTCATAATAATTAATTAAAATATCAAAATATTATTTAAATAAATACATTAGTAGTTATAATCAATTAGTTAACAGATAATTAGCTAAACGAAGAGACATGAATTCCCAAAGGACATGTCAATCTGATTAGGCATGGCCAGTCAAATCCTATTTAAGGAGCACCACCTCAGCCTTGTAAACATCATTCAAAATTTTATCAATTAATATATATATTACATTCAACATTTATCTGGTGTATTTATCAGTCAAACAACAATTTAGAATTAAATTCTAATAGTGGTATCAGAGCCACATTCTACTAGCCATGCACCAAACCCCTATGGGTCGTTGGCCCTATCAGCCCTCCACCTCCATCAACCCCATCCACTGTGTATAACCCCATTTTTTTCCTGACCCTTCCATGTTGTTCTCACTATCGTTTTTTTTCACTGTGGTCCTCCCACGTTTTCTGTGTCATTCCCTATCTATTTATGCCCCTACAATATCCCCTACGCCTTGCCCGCTGTGTTACGTAAATCTCGGCTGGTGGGAACAATTAAACAGAGCCTTGTTCCGCTATGTTTCACTCGACTGGTGGGAACGATAAACAAAGTTGTGGATAATTAATAAGTGCATCGTGCCTGGCCACCGTTAATCGACACAGCCCAAACCAAAGTCAAAAGGTGTGAGCGTCCACCTAATGTCGTTTCATCTGGGGTTCGGCGGGTGGTATAAAAATAGAAGACACAGTTTTCAACAACATCGACGAGTACCAATGTCCAGGGTCATCTCTGCGGTAGTCGGATCATTAGTTGTAACCCTTTCGATAGTCACAACTATGTTTTGTTCGTTGGGTATAACATTGAGTTTTGTCTTGGGTATAATGTTGAATAGTGTGGTAAAGTAATATACATATATTATATATGTATTAACGTAACATTACATAGTGGTTATTTTATATATATTAAAAAAAAATAAAAATAAAAATAAAAATTGGGTCTTCAAGAAAAAATAGAAACAAAATGGCGGGCAACAACAATGACGATATGAAAAAAATTCAAGAGGACCTTAGCAAGTTGAATAAACACCTGGATAACGTCGAAAATTCAGTTAGTAAGCAGGACTAGATGGCCAAAAATATCTCTTACTTAAAAAACTTGATGAGCCGATGCTTCAGAGAGACCGTTCCACCTTCAGCTACACAGAGTCCCAAGACTCTAGAAGGTGAAACTTCTCTAGAGAATGAGTTCCTGAGGCATGAGAAGCAACAATTAGCACAAATTCACTTTGACGAAAGCCAATACTATAATCAATCTTTCGGAAGGAACCATCTTAAAATCAAAAATGAATTACCTAAGTATGATGGTAAGAACTTTAAAGGCGCTGTCATATGGGTAAATAAGATGGATGCCATTTTTTTAGCAAACCCTCCACTAGATGAGACGTAAGAAAGAGTCATGATTGCGTCCAACTACTTAGAAGCAGAAGCATACGATTGGTTTTTGTGGTGGTCATCTAAATGTATGAGTTGTTCATTCAATTGGCAAAACTTTAAAAACACCTTGCTAAAAAGGTTTCATGATGAGGAGGAGGAGGATTTATACGATAGATTTTTTCACCTGAGCAAAAAGGATCAGTGAGTGAATACACTCATGAATGGGAAGTATTAGCAGTAAGGCAGAGAGGTTTCTCAGATGAGGAGTTTCTAAAAATGTACCATTGTGGCCTTAAAGATTACATTCGTGAAGAATTAAAATTGCATAAACACAAAACCATTGAGGAGGCCAAACACGCAGCCATAATTATCAAGCGGAAATATAAAATTCACGAAGCACCATATGTCAGTAACAACAGGACGAACAACTATTCCAAGGGGAAGACAGGTAAACCCTCATCAGGGAATACTAGCAAGTACATTCCACCACCATTGTGAAATGAAGGGAAACAACAATCTTATGTCGAAAGGAAAAAGGATGGCAAATGTTGGAAGTGCAGAGAGAAGTATTATGCAGGACACAAGTGCGCAACACAAAAAAAAATCTACAACTATGAAGCTGAACAAGAAGAGGAAACTTCAGAAGACAACTCTGATGAAGAGGAAAATGAAGAAATTGCAAACCCTAGTCCAGAATCAGAAGATGATATGCCATGAATTTCCATAGCAGCCATCATAGGGATAGCTCAACGATAGACACTGAAGCTTAAAGGTCACATCAAGAAGCAAAGCATTATCATTCTAGTAGACTCCGGGAGTACGCACAACTTTGTAGATGTCAATGTTGCAAAAACACTGCACATCTTTGCTTACCTGGTAGTAGACTTAAAAGTTATGGTGGCAGATGGAAAGTGTATAGATGAAGTGGGCAAGTGTCATAAGGTTAAGTTGCAATTAAGCGACTACGCAATGGAGTCCAGTTTTTATACGGTTCCCTTAGGAGGATTAGTTGTTGTTTTGGGTGTACAATGGTTAAGAACACTAGGCACATATTCAAAAGTCACATAAAACAATTCATTAGATTCAAATGGGATGGAAGGAAATATCAGTTGTTCAGGTTTCAGGCACCACGAATGCAAGACTTCTCCGCTCAAAAGATGAAGAAGATTATTTGCAAGGGGGCAGCAACATTTGTTGCACAATGTCAGCACTTGGAATTATTATCGATAGAAGGGACTCATCAACCATCAGAGATTTCATCCTTGATCCAGAAATACGAGAAGGTTTTCCAAGATCTACCAATGAAGTTACCCTTGGAAAGGAAAATTGAACACATTATCGAAGTAAAACCAGACTCAACACCAGTTAATGTTAAGCCATATCGTTATCCCCATCACCACAAGAAAGAAGTAAAATGCTTAATGCAAGACCTGCTACAACATGAAATCGTTACGAAGAGTAGAAGTCCATACACTGCACCCGTAGTATTGGTCAGAAAGAAGGACAGATCCTTCCAATTATGTATAGATTACAAAGGCTTAAACAAAATCACTATTAAACATAAGTTTTTGATTCCGTTCATTGATGAAATGCTAGATGAATTACATGGTGCAAAATATTTGTCCAAGTTAGATCTAAGATTAGGCTACTACCAAATACGAGTAAGGTTAGAAGACGTCGAAAAGACATCATGCAGGACTCATGAAGGGCATTAGGAGTTCAAGGTCATGCCATTTGGATTAACAAATATACCAGCCACCTTCCATGCAACTATGAATGAGCTCTTTCATCCTTATCTTCAGAAGTTTGTATTAGTTTTCTTCGATGATATTCTAGTCTATAGTAAGTCGTGGAAAGATCATCTCAAACATCTAGAAGAAGTGTTGTCTGTTTTGGAAAAGAACCAGTTTTATGCCAAGCTATCAAAATGTACGTTTAGGCAGAAGGAAGTTGAATACCTAGGACATATTATATCGAGGGAAGGAGTCCAAGTGGATCCCAACAAAATCAAGGCAATCAAAGAATGGCCCAAACCCAAGAACATATTTAAGCTAAGGATATTTTTAGGTTTAATAGGGTATTTCAGAATATTTATAAAAAACTATGCACATCCGACGGCTCCCCTGACCAATTTGTTAAAGAAAAATAATTTTCAGTGGAATGACCAAGCAAACAGGTGTTTTGAGAAATTGAAGGAAGTAATGTCAACCACACCAGTACTAGCAACTCCTGACTTTTCAAAACCATTCGTAGTAGAATGTGATGCTTCTGGTTTCGAAATTGGAGTTGTATTAATGCAAGACAACCACGCTATAACATTTGAGACCAGGAAGCTTAATAAATGAGAAGGCTTAAAATCAACATACCAAAAGGAGATGCTCGCCATCATACACGCTTTGACGAAGTGGCACCAATATTTGCTTGGAAGTAAATTTTCAATCTAAACCGACCACAACAGTCTTCAGTTCTTACTTCAGCAAAAGACATTATCAACAGAACAACAGAAGTGGATGGAGAAGTTGTGATGTTTCTATTTAGAAATATTACACAAGAAGGGAAAGGAGAATGTCATAGTTGATCCACTCTCACGAAAAGATGACGATCACACCATGATAGTTGTTCTGGAATGGTTGGATGAAATATGAACTGAATATGCCAAGGATAAATATTGTGACTCCATGATTAACAATATCAGTTGGCATGCCAACTTTGAGTGGAAAAATGACATCTTATGGTACAAGTGCAGAATTTACCTAACACCCACATCTAGATTTAAGTTGAAAATACTAAAAGAGTCTCACAATTCGCCATCAGCTAGACATGTCAAATTCTACAAGACTTACTACAACATCTGACAGTCATTCTATTGGAAGGGTATGAGAAAGGAAATTCATAAATACGTTGCAGAATGTGATATTTGCTAAAGAAACAAAAGTGAAAATGTTTCAACTCCAGAGTTGCTACGCCAATTACACATTCCAAATCAAAAGTGGGAGGATATTTCGATGGACTTTATTGAAGGACTACCTACCTCTGACAGAAAGGATAAAATATTTGTAGTAGTCGACATGCTCACTAAATATGCCCACTTTATGGCTATTAAAAGACTGACACAACTAAACAAATCATTGATGTGTTTTGTAAAAATATTTACAAACTGCACAGGTTTCCTGGGGTCATCGTCAACGATAGAGATGTAAGGTTTAAAGGAAAATTTTGGAAGGAATTCTGCGATCAAGTAGGAATATACCTCAACATGAGTTTGACCTATCACCCCCAAACGAATGGGAAAATTGAAATAGTTAATAAATTCTTGGAAACATATCTTCATTATTTCGTTACAAACAAACAAAATAGATGGACACGGTGGTTACACCTGGCAGAATGGTGGTATAATATCGCGTACCACACCCCAACTAAGATGACACCCTTCCAAGCCTTATGTGGTTACAAGCCACCCAGGTGGAAGGACTTTGCACTCCTTGACTCTAAGGTACCAGTAGTTAAAGACCACTTAGGAGAAAGTCAAAGGATCATCAACTTACTAAAAGAAAATCTAACCATTGCTCATAATAGAATGAAACAACAAGCCGACCAACACCGCTTTGAAAGAGAGTTCGAGGAGGGAGATTGGGTCTTTTTTAAACTCCAACCTTATAAGAAACTATCACTAAAACAACAAGGGAAGAATAAATTGTCACCTAAATATTATGGATCGTATTAGATAATAAAAAAGATAAGTAGTGTAGCTTATGGGTTAAAGTTACTGGACAACTGTCAAATCCATAATACCTTTCACGTATCAAGTTTCAAAATAGTATTAGGGCAAAACCAAATAGCACAAACATAAATACTAGAAACCGATGAAGAAGGAAGAATAGTCCTTGAACCTAAAGGTATACTCGCTACCTGAGAAAAGGTTTTACGATCCAAGACAATAAAGGAATACCTCATCAAATGGAAAAGGTTACCAAAGGAAGATTCATCTTGGGAATCATAACATTTCCTGCATCAACACCCAGGTCTACCAATGCTTTGAGCACAAAGCATCTTAAGGGGAAGGCAACGTTATGAACTTAAAATTCATACAATTAATTAAAATATCAAAATATTATTTAAATAAATACATTATTAGTTATAATGAATTAATTAACAGATAATTAGCTAAACGAAGAGACATGAGTCCCCAAAGGACATGTTTCTCTGATTAGGCATGGCCAATCAACTCCTATTCAAGGAGCACCACCTCAGCCTTGTAAACCACATTCAAAATTATATATATATATATATATATATATATATATATATATTATATATATATATATATATATATATATATATATATATATATATATATATATATATATATATATATATATATTACATTCATCATTTATCTGGTGTATTTATCAATTAAACAACAATTTAGAATTAAATTCTAACAACTTTCTAGTGGTATATTTAGTCCTAAAAACTAACTTTTGGGTCAAAAGTTAGATCAAATTCATGTTTTCTCTTCAAAACCCACAAAACAAAGGAAAATCCCTAAGTACGGGTCCCCGATCCTGCATATCGGAGGTTTGGAGAGTTTTATCTGGTGTATTTATTAGTCACACAACAATTTAGAATTAAATTCTAACAACTTTCTAGTGGTATATTTAGTCCTGCAAACTGACTTCTGGGTCAAAACTTAGAACAAATTCATGTTTTCTCTTCAAAACCCATAAAACAAAGGAAAATCCCTAAGTACAGGTCCCAGATCCTGCATATCGGAGATTTGGAGAGGTAAACAACGGAGGTCAGAGAAAATAGCTGATTAGTGATCCACGATATTGCAAATCAGCAATCAACGGTTCCAAATCATGCATCCCGCAATTTAGAGGTTCAGAGCTCATCGTAAAACACATATCATAGTATAGAGTGATGTAAGAATTCAACATATCGGTGGGGTTGGAAATTGGTGTTTGCATGTCGCAGGAGTGACAACCTTGAACACTTGCGACATGCAATAAAAGTGTTAGGAATGGGCCTATAGTGTTAAAGTGTCGGGAGGGCTGAAAACAAACTAACAAAGGAATCACTTGCAAAACCAAAGAAAGTTCAGGCCTTTTCTCTCTTGTCCCAAAGGGACACGTGTCAGCAAGAGATTGGATCTAATAAAGGACACACAGAAAATAGAGTTTGGATCCGATTAGCTACACATGTCAGTCAACAATTGGTTCCGATAAGGGCCATGTGGAGGGTGACATCAGCAATGGCGTGGTCATACTGTGGGCATGTTTAAGCTTCTAAGTTTACTTAGTTAGAAACCCTCCATGCACTTTATCTGATTTATTCCTACCTACTTGTTATTTTTCTTAACAAGTTATTACAATGTAAATACTAAAAATAAACACTAGTGCATGCTCAATTTATTACAGATCAGTAACTAAAAGAAACAAAAACAAACACACCATATGACACCATTATTTTTGGACTAATGTCCCCGGAAAAACCCGATGTGGAAAAACCGATGCAACTATCGAGGGTTTTCTTATTAAGCAATATCATAGAACAATCTGGGTGCCAAAACTGGCCTACCCAACAGAGAATTTCCTTGGTAGTTCTACCTCTCAGTTTTTGACAAATCCTCTCGCTGAAACCCTGGATAATCCTTCCGATAGCTACTCAACACAAATCTGCCCCATAAACCCATGTGTCAACCTCTCTCTAGACTGTGTTAGCCCCTCTCTACCTCACGTTGGCCTTGTGTCACCCCGGATGCCCTGCGTCAGCCCTGGGATGCCATGTGTCAACCCTTTGTCCCTCTGCATCAGCAATGATGGCCTCTCTGAGGCTCTGCGCAGCTCCCGGCTGCCTCTGCATGGCCCTATGTGAGTCTTGGCTAGCTTTGCATCACTCTCCTTGGCTACTGCACTGCTCTCCCAACACTCTTTCTACCTTTCTATCTCTCTATACTCAAATGCCCCTCAACTGTATCTGTCGATCACTAATTCTATCTCTTTTAGCAAACCTCGCTCTAGAGAATAGAATGATTGATCACTCTGGTGTATTCTCCAAGTGACCCTTAAGCCCCCTCTTATACTTTTCTTGTTGACATATCAACGACTGAGATTAAGTCCCTAATCAATGGCCAAGATTAGATCTGGCTTGATCCACGTCTTTTGGACCATTCTAACACAGATTCGTATCAATACACATTAATATTTTATTTTCCCTAAGTTTAGACTTAGGCACTCCATTAAAAATATTAATTATTTTAATATCTCCTGATCTGTTTAGAATCTGCCCAAACCCTTTCTATGTATTGGAGAACTCATGTGCCCCAACCTCTCCACCACGTTTCATGGCTAGAGCACATCCGATGCTACCCCAAATCAACAATCCCTCTTAGTGAGGATTGTGCTCTAGTAATACTCCTCACTGAGTATTACTCTGATCATCCGACATCGGTACCTGTGTTGATGCTAGGCCTTCCTGCCCAACATCCTCTGCACTGCTACATCCTGTACTACTGCCCATGGTTCTGCCACTTCCACTGCTACATCTGTACGACAACTCCCTCTGCATTCATGTTGTTGCTTGTCATTTCTCCTAGCACTGCATCTGCATTGCACCTCCTCTCATCATGTTGCATCATACTGTGCCCAATGCTGCATTGCAACTCAGTTACTGAGAAGTAAGTAATTGATCTCCCAATCTGACCTCCCTGTTGGGATAGAGACACCCACTGATGTCGAATCTCCCTCTGTCGCTGACAAGTGCTCCCTCTCTGCCCTTTGCGTTGTTGCAACAACTCCCTGCATCTCACACCATCGCACACCTCTTTATGCCATCCTGCACTGGTGCAACACTCCTGTGCCTCTCGCACTGCTATAGCCTGCTAGCCTCACGCTGTCTCGGGACTCCTGCATTGTAGCTCTATCTGCTGCTCCATCCACATCCGTCTCTACCCGACTCAGCCAGTCCTGCTACTCCTCTTTGAGGGTCCCATAGCAAGGTTTAATCTAAGAGGTTGGGTACCTCGAGGATCCTGCTCCTCATCACCTATAATCCACCTGACTACAACTCGATGTCTCCCCACTTCCACTCAAATGGAACGTGTGCACTCATGGCATAGTCACCGTCAGTCAAAACGTCCTTCTCTACCCATGCTAGCGCTGCCTTAGTCTCGGAAGACTCTCCCTTACTCTTCTTCCTTGGACACTGGGTCGCATAATGACCCAGCTCCCCACAGTGGAAGCACTTGATCTTGGAGAGATCTTTCTTTTTCTGCTTTTCCTACTTTCCCTCAGATGCTAAGGCCACATCTTCCTCCTCCTGCTTGACTTTGATCCCCTTGTTACCGCTACCCATCTTTGATTGTTGTCTGATCTCTTCCTGACGAAGAGCTTCCCACATCTCGTCCCAAGGTGGGATAGTCCCTCTGCCTAGTATACACTAGACAAACACCTCCTAGTCTTCTGAGACAACATTCAAGGTTGTCCTCACCATCAACTCCTGATCCGGTGTTGCCTCTATAGTAGTCAACTGATCTTGGATCTCATTCAGTCCTCCGAGGAAGGTGTCAATCGATTCTCCCTTCTTCATTTGATACGACCTCAACTGATTCTCAAGCATCATTCTTCTCTACATAGAAGTATGCTGGTACAGCTTCTTAAGAGCCTCCCACATCTCAAATGTCGTTTCCTTCTTGGCTATTTGTGGTACTACATGATCCTTGACCCCGTCAAGGATAATGCTCTTGGCCCTCACCATTGCCTCCTCGTACTTGTCATTATCATTGGGGTCGACTAGGATAGCTATTACCTTTAAGGTGAATTTCTTGACACGATTCTTGTCAAGTACGGATAATATTTTGGCCTTCCAAACTGTGAAGTTTGATGCTCCGTCCCATCTATCCTGGTCTCTTACTCCATGTAGTGCCATGATGCTCCTCTACTTCCCTCCTGGAAGTTCTCTTTTCGACTCCCCTGAGTCTCTACTTCCCGTCTGGAAGTTCTCTTCTGGACTCCCTCTAGGTCCTGATTTCCCTCCTAGAAATCCTTCTACCACTGTCGAGATACCCCCTACTATGATCTTCTTGTGTAATCGCACCACTGATCCGGGTTCCTAGGCTAAAAACCCTGGTAGCAACTCCTCTTGCTCTGTCAGGTACTATTCAGACTATAGTACCTCACCAGCTCCACTCTGCAATATTCCCGTAGCCTTCTAAACCCCAACAACCTAAAGGTGAGAGCTCCTAGGCTCTGCACAATCCCAACACTAGCAACCCAACCTCCTTAGCCAAGTGCATCAACCTTCCCAGCTACTGCGTGGCTCTACGTGAGGCTTCTTTTTCCTTCGTTAGCCTTTGCGCTGCCTCTTCCCGACTCACCCTTGATGACGCAGGCACTAAGTCACCCTTCCTTATTGCTACTCTGCTAGAAATAATTCTGTCACCTCAGGATAGTTGTTTTCTGTTGCTATTGCTTCACTCGGCTGATGTCCTTTAGTCCTCCTGTGATATGCAACTTGGCTTTGATACCATGTTGAAGTTTCTAAGTTTACTTAGTTAGAAACCATCCATGCACTTTGTTTGATTTATTCCTACCTACTTGTTATTTTTCTTAACAAGTTATTTACAATGTAAATACTAAAAATAAACACTAGTGCATGCTCAACATATTACAGATCAGCAACTAAAAGAAACAGAAACAAACACACCATATGACACCATTATTTTTGGACTAATGTCCCCAGAAAAACCCAATGTGGGAAAACCGGTGCAACTATCTAAGGGTTTTCTTATTAAGCAATATCATAATATAATTTGGGTGCCGAAACTGGCCTACCTAATAGAGAATTTCCTTGGCAGTAATACCTCTCAATTTCTGACAAATCTTCTGGCTGAAACCTCGGATAATATTTCTGTCAACTACTCAACACAAAATTTCCCAAGAAACCCTAGTGTCAGCCTCTCTCTGGACCAAGTCAACCCCTCTCTACCTCATGATGGCCCTGTGTCACCCTAGATGGGTTTGCATTAGCCCTAGGATGCCCTGCATGAGCCCTTTGTCCCTCTGTGTCAGCAACGTTGACCTCTCTGAGGCTCTACGCAGCTCCCGGTTGCCTCTGCGTGGCCTTACGTGAGTCTTGGCTAGCTCTGCATCACTCTCCTTGGCTATTGCGCTGCTCTCCCGACACTATCTCTACCTCTCTGTCTCGCTGTACTCAAATGCCCCTCAACTGCATCTCCTGATCACTAATTCTATCTCTCTTAGCAAACCCCGCTCTAGAGAATAGAATGACTAATCACTCTGGCGTATTCTCCAAGTGACCCTCAAGCCCCCTCTTATACTTTTCCTTTTGACATATCAACGGTCAAGATTAAGTCCCTAATTAATGGTTAGATTAGATCTGGCTTGATCCATGTCTTTTGGACCATTCTAACACAAAGTCATATTAATACACATTAATATTTTATTTTCCCTAAGTTTAGACATAGGGACTCCATTGAAAAATATTAATTATTTTAATATCTTCTTATCTGTTTAGAATCTGCCCAAACCCTTTCTAGGTATTGGAGATATCATGTGCCCCAACCTCTCCACTATGTTTCATGGCTAGAGCACATCTGATGCTACCCCAAATAAACAGGGCATGTGGCAAGCAGATTTGGCATTTTCAAGGGTCATAATAGGCCAAAAATGAGTGACATGTGTCACCACTCACAGGCTAACATGTGGCAGTGACGTGGCGGTGACATGGCATTGATGATGTCCCGTATCGACGTTCGGCGATTGACGGATGTGCGTTGTGTACTAAATGGAACCGCTGATTAGAGATTGTTGGGAGAGAGGCTCCGATAAGGGGGCTAGAGCATGGTCACGTGAAGAGACACAAGACTAGGGGATTAACACAGAAGGTGGTCGGTGATCGAAAATCAATGAAGTCGAAGTGTTGTGCACCAAAGCTACACCTCCGATTGGGAATCACCGATTAGAAAAGCTATGATATAATAAGCCTTGGTCTCGCCTTTGGTCACAAAATTAAGAAACACATAAAGGAGTTGATGCAAAGGCATTTACATCCCTTACACATTCATGATTTTGTACTCCGCCTTGTTTTATGGTTTTGACTGTTCGGAAGTGACCTGATAAGCCTGAAGGAGATCGATAAGGCATCAAGAGGAATTTTCGCAGGATTTTTGGCACCATGGAAGGAAGTTCAGAATTTTCCAGAGAACTACGGGTAGATGAGGATGAAAATGATTTTCTGAGTTAATGTTGTTCTTGTAATTTACCTTAATCTTGTTGTTTCCATTAATAAAGCACACCTTTGATCCACTTAGCTGGATGAAATGCAATGCATTTGACCTTTGGTCGAAATAGTATTTAGCAGGGATGTAGAATTTTTGAGAGGAGGAGGAGACACTATATACATTTTAATAAAAGCTTAGAGCATACTTTTTTATCAGTTTCAGATATTCCTATTGTGTGTGGTCTTAAGTCTGTGTTTTCCTTATGTTAATCAATATTCATTTCTGAAGTTGTTCTTTTGAATTCATTCCTATATGCCAAAGATAACAATGGATCTTATTCGTGATAAAATTCTTTGTTGCTCTGTCATGTTTCTTCTGGATATTTAGTTATAAGTTGTGTAGCAAAATTCGTAACCTTATGCTCTGTTACATATGACTGAATATTTATGTGTTCCCTCATTCTTCGTTATACTACAATCGATTATTGACTTAAGGTATGTGCCTACCTTGCCTCTGTTGTCTTGATGGATCATGCATGCCCTGATGTGTTATAATCCTATACTTCAGTGGCCTTCACTTCTAACATTTTCATCAAATTTTATATTATCTACCGTTGAGCTTAATAAAAAGTCTAAAATCCATATCCTATCAGTCTTTTTGATTGATAGTTGATCCAGCGAGAGAGCCCTCTCCAAGGTTAGGGGGGTTGGACCTTAACCTACAAGTAGTTTGCAGTTACCTCTAGGATCCCTTTCCTCATCCTTTAGGGATTTACAGAGTGCTAATATTCTCGCGTCATTGCTTGGTAACACACGAAATTGTTAGTCTCCCCCAGGAAAGATTATCAAGTTGTAGATTTGATTGTTGATGGTGGACAACAATTAGACACAGAAAAGGTTGAATCATTCACCTCGCAAATCTGAAATTCAAAGGATCTAGAAGATCAAACGTTCACAATGTCTACATTGGTTAAAGGTCAGTAATTTTTCAGTATTACTGGTGATTATTTTCAAAATTGGTTATGCAAGAATGAATTCCAAGTATGCTCCTATTGATAGATCTCGTATTCCTAGTTTTTTGAATCCTATGCCTCCCGTTAATTGGTCAGCCTATCTCTCAATATTTAGAGATGGGAAGGGAGAAGATGTTGCTCTGCATTTAGTTAAATTCTACATGCATGTACATATTCTTGAAGTTGATTTTCATGAGGATTTATTGATGAAAATGTTTATCGAAACCTTAGAGGATAAAGCCAGATTATGGTATGAAGGTTTTGCAGCTACAAGTATATGTTCTCTGATGAATTTGTATTCAACGTTTTGTAAAAGTTTTAAACAAACTTATCCTTCTATAGTGCCGGTAGAAAGATTTTGTGGAAAATTAGATGATATGTTTCAGCTCATGGGAATTGACATCAATGATTAGGATGTAATGCCTGATGAAATTAAAGAAGCCTTGCTTGAGTTGTCTATTCCTTAGGGAGAAACAAAAGAAGTATGTTTCCTGGTTATTCATGAAGGTTCCCAACAGGTAACAACTTTCGTAGCTGCTGATGAAACTGATCAGATGAAGGTCAATGAAGAAATTCAACAGACCGAGCCATATCAAGAAGAGGAGAGCAATGAAAAAGAAGAGGTTGTTTTAGAGCCTCTTGCACATGAAGACCTGCCTCTAGTTACAGAACATGAAGAGTCGAATGAAGAAGAATAAGTTGTCTCGGATCTTATGGATGTGCACATTACTATTGTGGATCATGTGGTTGCCTCAATTGAAGAGAGACAAATTGTTGAACAAAGTGCTCAAGTGAAGGTAACCAGTTATGTTTTTGATGATTATTTTACCAGTCTCTTAGAGTTGGCAAAAGAAGAGTTTTATTATCCCATGGCCAATATGTTACAGGAGTTATAGAACCTTGTACTCTTAATCAATGTTGGTTCTCAGGATCAGTTGAGTTTTGGGTTGCCCCTCTTTTTCTCCTTCTACTTGCTCATGGGAAGAGTGAGCAGAATTCAGTCAAGTAGTCATTTTCTTGACTAGTTACATTTGAGAGAAGAGATCCGATAGTGTATATACTTTCAATAGCAATAGACAACTATCATCATGGTTTGAAGCCGAAGAGAAGGCCCTGAGACCTTGGTGATGTGTTGTCAAAATTCTTATTCCTTTTAAAGTTTTCAGTTATGTAATTCATTTAGTTGTTACTCGGATTTTTATGTTGACTCCATTGCCCAATGGTTAGGCTAATAGCCTTATTTTTCTTCTTGGCACCTCACTGGGAGGCTACCATCCCCATTAGAGCCGATTTTAGAGTCCTATAATGCAAATCAGTAGTATTGGCCTCTCACTATTCATTTTGGTCAGTTTCGCCTATGAATCACTGGGTGTCATAGTCTAAAAGGCTTTCATGTTCAAAGGGTCATTTATCAAACCAGTCTAATGTTGGGAAGGATTTTTGCCTATCAAGCTTCTGTAAAATGATCTTGCACGTGTTTTCACAATAAAGTGCTATCAAGTAGCTTTCCAATGGTATATTTAGTCCTGCAAATTTGCACACTGACTTTTAGGTCAAAATTTAGAGCAAATTCATGTTTTCTCTTCAAAACCCACAAAACAAAGGAAAATGCCTAAGTACGGGCCCCAGATCCCACATATCGGAGGTTTGGAGAGGCAAACAACACAGGTCAGAGCAAATCGTCGATTACGATTGTCGATATTGCAAATCAGCGATCGACGGTTCCAAATCCCGCATCCCGCAATCGAGAGGTTCAGAGCTCATAGTATATCGCATATCGTAGCATTAATTGATGTCAGAAATTGGCATATTGGTGTCGCATGTCGCAAGGGTGAAAACCTTTAAAAATTGCGATAAGCGATAAAAGTGTCAGGAATGGGCCTATAGTGTTAAAATGTTGGGAGGGTTGAAAACAAATTAATAAAGGAATCACTTGTAAAACCAAAGAATGTTCGACATTTTCTCTCTCCTCCCAAATGGATGCATGTCAACAAGAGATTGGATCTGATAAAGGACATGTGGCAAACAAAGACTCGATCCGATTAGCTACATGTGGCAATCAACAATTGTCCCATAAGGGCCACGTAAAGGATGACGTTAGTAATGACGTGGACATGTGGCAGGCGGATTCGACACTTTTAGGAGTTAAATTAGGCCAAAATGGGTGACACATGTCACCACTCATAGGCTGACATGTGGTGGTGTTGTGGTGTTGATGACGTCACGTATCAGAGTTCCACAAATGTGTGTTGCTTACCAAATGAAACTGCTGATTAGAGATCGTCAGGAGAGGGGCTCCGATAAGGGGGCTGGAACGTGGTCATGTGAAGAGACACAGGACCAAGGGCTTAGTACAAAAGGTGATCGGTGGTCAGGAATTGACGAAGTTGAAGTGTTGTGCGCCAAAGTTACACCTCCGATTGAGAATCGCCGATTAGAAAAGCTCCGATATAATAAGCCTTAGTATCGCCTCTGGTCACAAAATTAAGAAACACATAAAGGAGCTGAGGCAAAGGTGCTTACATCCCTTCCATAGTCATGATTTTTTACTCTGCCTTGTTTTACGATTTTGATTATTCAGAAGTGACCTAATAAGCTTGAAGGAGGTCGATAAGGCATCAAGAGGATTTTTAGCACCATGGCAGGAAGTTCAGGATTTTCCAAAGAACTACAAGCATATGAGGATGAAGATGATTTTATGATTTAATGTTGTTCCTGTAATTAACACGAATCTTGTTGTTTCCATTGATAAAACACACCTTTGATCCACTTAGCTGGATGAAATGCAATGTATCTGGCCATTGGTCGACAAAGTATTTAAAGGCTAAATATTCAATGTAACAGGGATGGAGAATTATTGAGAGTAGGAGGAGACATTATATTCATTTTAATAAAAGCTCAGAGCATAACAATGTAAACTTTGAAACGGGAACTCATACTATTATCCGTTTTATAGAGATAGCAAAAAAGTGACCCGATTTGGAAAAGGGGTGATGCAAAACACACATGTTTTTTTTAGAGCATAGTTTTTGGCACTATAAATTTTTTTATGTACATTGCGCTTTAGAATGGTAGTGCTTTTTACACTGATTTAAAAAAGTGGTAATTCTACACCAGGCCCTTTTTTTTAAAGGCCTTTTTTTTGTATGAAATGTAAATAATTATTTTGTAAATTTGATCATTTTTGAGGTGGTCTTTTTCTTCATATTTTCTTGTTTTTATTTTAATTTTAATTTTTTGTAATGAGGTTTTTATTGTTTTGCATATTTAAAGAAGAAGATTGATATTTTGAATTTTCGATATTCTACATCTTTATACAGCGTTCATTAATTTTTCAATCCACATGAAATAATTGTTTCTAAAAAACAATATTTTTTAACAATTGACTTAAAAATAACCATTTTTAACATAAATATAACTAAAAAACTACACATTTTGATAATTTTTTGTAATTTTTTGCTAGAGATGACATGCTAAAATCACAATTTTTATAGGAAAATTTTAATTAAAAATAGTTAAATAATAGTTTTCTTTATGAATTTCTTGTCAAAAAAAAATAATAATCATTGTTTTTTTCAAAAAATAATGATTAACATAAAAATTAATGTGAAAATCACATAATACAAATATTGAACGCACAACAACCTTAATTAAGTGCTTATTCTTCTCATAAAATGTCAAAGTCAAAACATTACAAGAATAACTAATTAATAGTTACAAAAAATGAGCTTGATTTCCAAGCATAACTTAAATTTAATCAACAATGTCATGTAATCCAAACTCTTCGTCCTCTAGAGTTTCATCATTGTCTTCTTCTACAATATTTTCTGCTTCCTTTTGCTCATTTTCATCTTTTAATGGACCTTTGATGTCTATGAATCTCCCAATGTGGTGTTGCGGCGCCCACCCCGTGCCACCACGGCAGCCGGTCCGCCCCCCGAGGTGGCGGGGTGGGCTGCGACACCACCCCGCACCACGGGTGGCCGCCTCCCCGGGGTGGCTGCGCGATTCTTCAAATTGCCCGCACCCCTGGGGGCGCGGACCGCCGTGTGGCGCGGGTGGGCGCGGTTGCCCACCCCACCCACCACGGTGACCCGCCCACCCCGAGTGGCTAGGCGATTCCGAGACCCAACACCACCGGGGACGGGGGGCCGCGGGTGGGGCGCGGACCGCCAAGGTGGCGTGGGTTGGCTACAGCGCCCAACCCGCCACTTGGCAGCTCACCCCCCCCTGGGTGTTGCTGCACGCCAACCCCGCACCACCACGGGCCCGCCACCCCCGAGGGTGGCTGGGTGATTCTCGGAATCGCCCAGCCACCCCTGGGGGGCAGCGGGTCACTGGGGTGGCACAGGGGGTGGTGTGACCGCCCACCCTCGCCACCCTAGTGACCCGTCCACCCGCCGTGGGCCGGGCGGGTCGCCGGGGTGGCACGGGGTGGGTGTCGCAGCCCCACCCTGCACCACCTGGTGGCCTACCCGCCCCTGGGGATGGTTGTTGGGCGATTTCTATCGCCCCACCCTGTGCCAACCCGGCGGCCTGCCCACCCCTCGGGGTGGTTGTTGGGCGATTCCCACCGCCCCACCTCGTGCCACGCCGGTGGCCCGCCTGCCCCCCGGGGTGGCTGTTGGGCGATTCCGGAATCGCCCAACAGCTACCTCGGGGGGCGTGCGGGTCACCGGGGTGGAGTGAGGTGGTGCTGCGGCACCCACCCCATGCCACCATGGTAGCCACCCACCCCTTGGGGGTGGCTGGGCGATTCTTGGAATTGCCTAGCCACCCATAGGGGGCGGGCAAGCCGCCGGGATGGCAAGGGGTGGGGCTGTGGCGCCCACCCCGCCACCCGCCCCGACATCCTGCCCGCCCCCCTGGGGTGGATGGGACGATTTCGACCTCGGCCGACTGCCCACCCAGGCCACCCCCTAGGGGTGGCCGCGAGTCGAGAATCACCCAGCCACCCCAGGGGCGGGGGCTGCCGGGGTGGCGCTGGTTGGGCGCCGCAGCCCCACCCTGTGCCACCCCAGCTCACCTCCCTGGGGTGGCGGGGTGGCGCCGCAACCCACCCCACGCCACCCCGACGGCCCGCCCACCCCTGGGGTCGCTGTGTGATTCTGAGAATTGCCCAGCCATCCCCGGGGGCAAGGCGGGCTGTCCAGGTGGCACGAGGTGGTGCTGCACAGCCGCCGGGTGGCACGGGATGGGCGCCGTCAGCTCCACCCCATGCCACCTGGTGACCTGCCTGCCCCCCGAGGGTGGCTGGGCGATTCCGAGAATGTTTCATTCAAAATACAAATAATGATTTTGAATTCATTTAGTGATGTAATTTGTTCATAATGTCATGGTTTTTTAATTTTATAGTTGAAAAAATTTCAATTTCTTTTGAATCTAGCATTTTATGGTTAAGAACATGTTGAATTTATACTTAGGAAATAAAAATGTTATTCTACCAAAAACATTAGTGTGTTTTTTTCCTCATAAACAACTTTGTTTGGCACATAAAAATTCTGTTTTACTAGCATTTTTTAAAAATGTTGAAGATTGACCCTAAAAAAAATCATCGTTCCAGTATCATCACTTTTTCGATTTCAAGTTGTTTTTTGCACGAAACTTTCATTTTCACTACCATTTTTAAAACATGTTCAAAATTGACCCTAAAAAAAAAACATCATTCCAGTATACACACTTTTTGTTTTTAGCACTATTTTTTATGTTTCTTTGGGGTTTGTTGGCCAGAGTTCCCTTTTTGAGTTTATAGTTCCGGTTTCAAAGTTTACATTGTTGCATACTTTGTTATCAGTTTCAGAGATTCCTGTGGTGTGTGGTCTTAAGTCCATGTTTTCCTTATGTTAATTAATGTTCATTTATGAAGTTGTTGTCTTGAATTCATTCCTATATGCTCAAGATAATAGTGGATCTTATTCATGATAGAATTCTTTGTTGCTCTGTCATGTTTCTTCTGAATATTTAATTATAAGTTGTGTATCATAATTCATAACCTTATGCTTTGTTACCTGTGACTGATTATTTATGTGTTCCTCATTCTTCGCTATACTACAACTGACTATTGATTTAAGATATGTGCCTACCTTGCCTAATTTGTTGCCTTGATGGCTCATGCATGCCCTGATGTGCTATAGGGCTATAATCCTATACTTCAGTGGCCTTCACTTCCAACATTTTCACCAAATTTTATATTATCTAGCTTTGAGCTCAATAACTAGTCTAAAATCCATATCCTATTAGTCTTTTTGATTGATAGTTGATCCAGCGATAGAGCCCTCTCCAAGGTTAGGGGTACTAGAGTTTAACGTACAACTGGTTTGTGGTTACCTCTGGGACCCCTTTCCTCAGCCATAAGGGATTTATAGAGTTCTGACATTCTGGCATCGTTGTCGGGGAACAAATGAAATTGTTAATCTTCCCCAGGAAATATTATCAATTTACAGATCTAATTGTTGATGGTGGACAATAGTGAGACACAAAAAAAGATGAATGATTCCCCTGGCGACTCCGAAATTCAAAGGATCCAAAAGATCAAACGTTCACAATGTCTAATTGGTTAAAGGTCAGTAATTTTCAGAATTACTGGTGATTGTTTTCAAAATGGGTTCTACAAGAACGAATGCCAGGTATGTTCCTATGGATAGATCTTGTATTCCTAGTTTTCTGAATCCTATGCCTTCTATTAGTTGGTTAACCTATCTACCAATACTCAAAGATGGGAAGGGAAAAGATGATGCTCTGCATTTAATTAAATTCCACATGCATGTACGTAGACTTGAAGTTCATTTTCATGAGGATTCATTGATGAAAATGTTTTTGGAAACCTTAGAGGGTATGAAGGTTTGCCAACTATAAGTATATGTTCTCTGATGGGTTTCTATTCAGCATTTTGTACAAATTTTAAACAAAATTATCCTTCTCTAGTACGGGTAGAAAGCTTTTCTGGAAAATTAGATGATTTATTTCAGCTCATGGGAATTGACATCTATGATCAGGATGTAATGCTTGATGAAATTGAAAAAGCCTTGCTTGAGTTTTCTTTTCCTTAGGAAGAAACATAAGAAGTTTGTTGCCTGGTTATTCATGAAGGTTCCCAACAGGTAACAATATTTGTAGTTGCTGATGAAATTGATCAGATAGAGGTCAATGAAGAAATTCAACAAACCGAGCTGGATCAAGAAGAAGAGAGTAGTGAAAAAGAAGAGGTTGTTTTAGAGCCTCTTGCACATGAAGACTTGCCTCTAGTTACATAATATGAAGAGTCTACAGAAGAAGAGCAAGTTGTCCTGGATCTTATGGATGTGCACATTAGTGTTGTGGATCAGGTGGTTGCCTCAGTTGAAGAGAGCCAAATTGTTGAACATAGTGCTCAATTGAAGGTACCCAATTATGTTTTTGAAGATTCTTTTGCTAGTCTCTTGGAGCCTGCAAAAGAAGAGTTTTGTTATCCCATGGCTAGTATGTCGCATGAGTTATGGAAGCTTGTATACTTTATCTATGTTGGTTCTTAGGATCAGTTTTGTTTTGGGTTGCCCCTCTTTTTCTCCTTCTGCCTGCTCTTGGGAACTACGATCAAAATTCATTCAAGTAGCCAATTTCTTGATTGGTTACATTGGAGAGAAGATATCACATAGTGTATATACTTTCAATAGTAGCAAACAACTATTATCATCGTTTGAAGCCTGAGGAGAAGGTCCTAAGACTTTGGCGTTGTGTTGTTAAATTTCTTATTTCTTTTAAAGTTTTCAGTTATGTAAATTATTCAGTTGTTAGTTGGTTTTTTATGTTGACTCCATGTCCCAATGGTTAGGCTACTAGTCTGCTTTTTCTTCTTGGCACCTCACTGGGAAGTTGTCATCCCGATTGGAGCCGATTTTAGAGTCCTATAATAGAAATAAGTAGTATTGGCCTCTCACTATTAATTTTGGTCAGTTTAGACTATGAATCACTGGGCGTCATAGTCTACAAGGCTTTCATGTTTGAAGGGCCATTTATCAAACTAGTCAAAGGTTGGGAAGGATTTTTGCCTGTCAAGATTCTATAAAATGATCTTGCAGGTGTTTTCATGATAAAGTGCTCAGAAGCAGATTTCGAGTGGTATATTCAATCTTGCAAACTGAATTATGGGTCAAAAGTTAGAGCAAATTCATGTTTTCTCTTTGAAACCCACAAGACAAAGGAAAATGCCTATGTACGGGTCTCATCTCCCACATATCGAAGGTTTGGAGAGGCAAACAATGCAAGTCAGAGAAAATCGTCGATTAACGATTGTCGATATCACAAATCAGTGATCGACGGTTCCAAATCCTGCATCCAGCAATTCGGAGGTCCATAGGTCATCGCATATTGCATATAAGAGCATAGAGCGATGTCGACAATTGACATATCAGTGGGTTCGGCAATCAATGTTCGTAGGTCGTAGGGGTACAACCTTTAAAAGTTGCGATATTCGATAAAAGTGTTGGGAATGGGCCTATAGTGTTAAAGTGTTGGGAGGGCTCAAAACAAATTAACAAAGGAATCGCTTGCAAAACCAAAGAAAGTTTGAGCCTTTTCTCTCTCCTCCCAATGAGACGCGTGTCAGCAAGAGATTGGATTTGATAAAGGACATGCGGGAAATAGATACTTGATCCTAGATCCTGGATCCGATTAGATACATGTGGTAATCATCCATTGGTTCCTATAAGGGCCACATGGAGGATCACATCAACACTGATGTGGTCATACCGTGGACACGTGGCATACGTATTTGACATTTTCAGGGGTCATAATAGGAAAAAATGGGTGACACATGTCACCACTCATAGGCTGACACATGGCAGTGACGATGCATTGATGACATCGCATATCAGCATTCGACGGAATTGTGTTTCTTACAAAGTGAAACCGCCAATTAGAGATCGTCAAGAGAGGGGCTCTGATAAGGGTGTTGGAACGTGGTTACATGAAGAGACACAGGACCAGGGGCTTAGGATTGACAAAGTTGAAGTGTTGTGCATCAAAGTTACACCTCCGATTGGGAATCTCCAATTAGAAAAGATCTAATATAATAAACCTTGGTCTCTCCTTTGGTCACAAAAATAAGAGACACTTAAAGGAGCTAAGGCAAAGGTATTTACATCCCTTCCACAGTCATGATTTTGTACTCTACCTTGTTCTATGGTTTCGACTGTTCGAAAGTGACCTGATAATCTTGAAGGAGATCGATAAGGAATCAGGAGGATTTTTAGCATTACTTTTGGCACCATGGCAGGAAGTTCGAGACTTTCCATAGTGCCACAGGCAAATGAGGATGAAGATGATTAACCTGAATCTTGTTGTTTCCATTGATAAAACACACCTTTGATCCACTTAGCTGGAAGAAATTCAATGTATCTAGCCTTTGGCCGAAATAGTATTTAATGTTAATCTAGTTGTCATTGATGCCAATATATTGAATAAGGTAGGGACTTGGTGGAAATCAAAGAAGGAACCAAACAATGAAGAAGCCAAACACTCAAAGGCACTCTGCCCTACCTCCATTTCTGCACTAATGATGATTAGTGACATTAAATAATATTTTTCTCCATATTAAGGAAGAATATCATCATGAGACCTAGACCATATTTTAGAGCATATTTTTAGTTATCTAATGAGCTATCACATGCCCCGAAACTCCAAATATTTTAGGAGATATGAATTTTTAAAGATAAGGGTATAATTATGGTCAGTAAGTCGACCTGAACTTGTCAAAATTTATGTCGGCTTAGTTAGGAGACACGTCCCATCGTTTTTTCATGCACAAACTAGTATGTATATATATATATAAGGAAATCTGCACTTTTGGAGGACATAATAATTAAGTGTGAAACATATAAGAATATATAGTTCACATCTCATGAACTAAGGACAAAGCTAGCCACCTTAAGAACTGATTGGTGGACTGAGATAGATTGCGGATTGATTGGATTATGGATATGACTACGGCTTAAGGATCTGTGCTGTGCTAGCCACCCTATGAAATGATTTGCGGATTGTTGTGATTATGGCTTAAAAACAGAAGTGCAGATAAGGGTCTAAGTTTAAACCTCTGTTGCGGTGCATCTACACTTGATAAGGGTCTGTGTTAACTCTCTGCTGCAGTGAATTTATACTCAAGGTTTGCACTTATACTTGATAAGGGTCTACTTGACTATGGTTCTGTTCAACTGCGGATTAAATCGATGACCTGTGCACTGTAAAAGAGTGCAGAGATTTATTTAAGGATTGCAGACAGAGTCATCATCTTAAAACATAAATATATATAGTTTAACAGTGGACCATCTTATTTAGGCTTGGATTGTGGTGCAGAAACTCTGATCTTGATTGGGTCTTAATCACAGTGGATCGAATATCATAATTGTGCCTTCATTAACACAGTGACTCCGATTTTTTGGCTCTAGTATTGCTCGGACTGTGGAAAAGTGTTTCAAATTGAGACCTGGACACTCTTCTCAGACAATAGTAACAGTGGAGGATTCTCTATGATGCAGTGAAGTGTAATGACAAATTCGTAGAGTGGCTTGGAGCTTGTAATGTCGCTAAGCTATGGTATTATGAACTGAGATTGTAGCAACAGTGAAGTCTAGTGGTGGACAAGGCACAATGAAAAGTAAATGAAGTTAATCTCAAGTATTTATGGAATAAGAACATTCAAGTAAGTACATTTTATATTCTCTATACAAAAAAAACAACACAATTGGTGTCCTTGGAGTTGGTGCTCCTAAACTCAAGGTAGGTGCCTTGAATCAAATAGGGTCGAAGCCTCATCAAAAACCAAGTTGGTGCTTGGGAACAATTATCGCACACTGTATTTATTCTATTATACTAAATAATTTTTTCTTATACGTTTCTCTGATTAAATTGTGAAGCATCTAACTGGTAATAATAACAATTGAAAGAAAATATTGATTCACCCCCTACTTATTATTTCCAACAATTGGTATAAGAGCCAACTTCTTCATAATCAGCCTAATAGATGGAAGAACGGTTCTTAGTCATAATGAAAAATCAGGAAATGTCAGGAAGGCTTCCCTTGTTCTATGGGACAAATTCTGGTTTATGGAAGAAAAGAATGTCCTACTACTTGATGTCCCTTGGACCTAAAGTTTGGCATTCAATTTTGAATGGGTACACTGCTCCTTCCACTCTTACAACTGACCAAGATGAAAGGAAAGCTTACATTGCAAATGCCAAAGCCTTAAATTCCATCACTAGTGGAATCACTGATTCTGAATTCACAAAAGTCATGAATTGTGACTCGGCCAAAGAAGTATGGGATAAGTTGATTAGCTTATACGATGGGGATTCCAAAGTTAAAAAGGCAAAGCTTCAAACTCATAGAAGGCAATTCGAAAGTCTGAAAATGGATGATGAAGAAGATATTCCATCATACTTCCTCCAAGTATCTAAAGTAGTCAACTCTCTTAAAGGATTGGAAGAAAATATTGAAGAAAGCATTGTTGTTCAAAAGGTCTTAAGATCTCTCCCAGAGATATTTGACTCCAAAGTAAGTGCTATACAAGAAATCAAGGACCTAGATACTCTCAAGATGGATGAACTTCATGAAATCCTCATTGCCTATGAGATAAGAAAAGAAATCCTAAGTTCCAAAGATGCAGCATTCAAGGCCTCAAAATCAAAAAAGGGGAAAGGATGGAATACCAGCAGTGATGACTCTTATGTTGAATCCGACTTGGCGCAATTTGTACGAAGACTAAAGAAAGGATCCAAGATAAAAGGTAAGTAACTTGTTATTTGTTTCAAATGTGGAAGAATATGTCATTATGCTGCAAAATGTCCTCATAAGTATGATAGTGATGATGAGGAGGATTCTAAAAGGATGGTATACAAAAAGAAAGGGTTTAATAAGAATAATTTCTTCTCTAAGAAAGATGAGTTTGATGAATATGAATTTGCAGTCATAAAAAAGAAATCAATTAATCAATTCCCTTATCACAAAGGAGGAAATGATGAATCAGATGAAGAAAATGACTATGCTGGAAGCAAAGAAGTATTATTCATGACATTCACAAATGATGATGATTTAGGACTAGAAGAAAATGTAGATGAATTGTTAATAAGTGACATTGAAGAAAATGAGAAATTACGAAATAAAATCATTTCTCTCAAGGTAGAAAAGGAGGAAGCAAAAAAGAAGGGAAGGCCTCTTGAAAAATACGTTGAAAGAAAAGGGAAAATCTGTGAAAATCGTGAAGCTGAAATAGTATCTCTAAGAAAGGAGTTGGAGCAAGTCAAAAAGAGTTGGGAAATAAATCAAACACTAGACGATATCCTTAATGCTCAAAAACCTCAAAATGACAAATATGGGCTCGGTTTAAAGGAGAATCATCAAGTACTAAGGATAATGCAAGAAGCTATGTTGACATACTTTCTAGCAATCCAAAAGAGGAAAATTTGTCTCATCAAATGCCCATATCAAATCCAAAGAATGAAGAAGGAGTAACTCCAAGGAAGAATGTTGATTCAAATCATGGCTATTACAATAGGTACCAAACTACTTGTTTTGGGCATTGTTATTATTGTAAAAATTTTGATCATCAAGCTAAACATTGCATGGCTCGTAAGAATGAAGCACCAAGATTGAAGGATCAAACAAACAAACCATGTTGTCTTAAAGGGCAAGGAAAAATCAAGACCTACAACTCTTTTAATCCTTTGACCAAATTTGATCCAATTTGCTCATTATGTAATGATAATGTACATAGTGAACAAAATTGTCCCCTCAAAAGAAGAGAAGCAAAAGATGAAAATCCCAATACGGATAAATGTGACTTAGCTCTATGTGCTCACAGTAATGAAAATCATTGGTTTGTGGATAGTGGGTGCTCTAGACATATGACAAGTGACAAAAAAAAGTTTGTCTCATTAAACAAAAAGGAATGAAATGTATCCTTTGGAAGTGGATCTACCAAAATTGTTGTAAAAGGAATTGTTACCCTTATTAATGGAAAAAGAAAGGCTCAAAATGCTTTGTTGGTAGACGGGCTCAAACACAATCTCTTGAGTGTTAACCAAATCTGTGATCAAGGACATAATGTTATATTTAGCACTAAATATTGTGGAATAAGGAACTCTTCCTTAGGGGAATTGGGGTGAAAGGAGTTAGAACATCAGATAACATTTACATCCTGAACAAAATTCAAGAAGATAAATGTTATCTAAGTCAAACAGATGAAATTTGGTTGTGGCACAAGCGACTGGGGAATACAAGTTTTGATAACTTCATCAATATGAGCAAAACTAATACGGTAAGGGACATTCCAAATATGTTCAGACCAGATCAAGTTGTATGTGGCCCATGTCAACATGGCAAGCAAACTAGAGCTAGCCACACGAATAAGGAGTTCTCAACATCAAAACCTCTAGAGATCATTCATGCAGATTTATGTGGGCCAACTAGAACTCCAACGCTCCAAGGAGAAAGGTAGTTTTCTTTATTTGTTGATGAATATAATAGAATGATGTGGGTATATTTCATAAAATATAAATTCGAAGCATTTGAATGTTTTAAGAATCTTAAAGCTCATGTAGAAAATGAAAAATATTCTAAGGTTAAATGCCTTTGAAATGATAGAGGGGGAGAATTCACATCGAAAGAATTTGATGAATTCTGTAAAGTAAATGGAATCGAAAGAGAACTCTCCTTTGCTAGAGCACCCAAGCAAAATGGGGTAGTTGAAAGAAGAAAATGAATTGTTCAAGAAATGGCAAGAACAATGTTACTAGCAATTGACTTGCAGCCAAAATTTTGGAGGGAAGAAGTAGGGACAACAATTTATACCTTGAATCGAACTCTACTAAGACCAAATAATGAGAAAACTCCTTACGAATTATGGAAAGGAAGACCTGCTTCGGTAAAATACTTCAGGATTTTTAGAAGCAAATGCTTCATAAAGATCAATGATGACTCACCAGGAAAATTTGATTCTCAAGTTGACGAAGGAATATTTCTTAGATATTCTACTAGAAGCAACGCTTACAAGTGCTACAATAATCGACTATGGAAAATAGTGGAAAGCATTGGTGTGAAGATTGATGAAGCCCTTGTAGAAAAGGAAATTGAAGATCATGAAGTTGACCTCCTCATTGAAGAAAGTGAAGAAGAACCTGAAAAAGAGGAAAAAGATCAAGAAAAACAAAAGGAAAAAGAACCATCTCAAACTCCTTCAAAAGTGAAATTCCTCCAAAAACATCATCTCAAAGAGCAAATTATTGGTAATGTGGATGAGGCGATACAAACCTGAAGAAGGATGACAAGTACACCAAGGAAAAATGATGTTTCTCTCCTAACTAAGATAGAACCATAAATTTTTGCTCAAGCAAGTAAGGATCCTCATTGGGTAGAAGCCATGGAAGAAGAAATGTCTCAAATAGAGAAGAATGAGACATGGGCGCTAGTACCTCATCCACAGGATAAAGATATAATTGGAACTAAGTGGGCGTTCAAAAACAAAATGAATGAAGATGGAAAAATCATCAAAAATGAGGCAAGGCTTGTCTGTAAAGGTTATTCACAAATTGAAGGAATTCAAAGAAACCTTTGCATCGATAGCTTATATGGAAGCTATAAGGATGTTCTTAGCACTTTCTTGCTCAAAAGGATTCAAAGTATATCAAATGGACATAAAATCAGAATTTCTGAATGGGGAACTCAAGGAAGAATTCTACATGGAGCAACCAGAAGGATTTTATCTAGCAGAAGGAAAAGACTTTGTATGTAAGTTGAAAAAGGCATTATACAGGTTGAAACAAGCTCCTAGAGCGTGGCAAGAAATATTGGATCACTATATACAATAACAAAGCTTCAAAAATGTGGTGGCAAGAAGTAATCTCTACATGAAGATGGACGACAATAAGTTACTAGTCACTCTTTTCTGTGTTGATGATATGATTTTTGCTAGAAATAATGATGAGATGAGCCCTGATTTTGCTAAAAATATGTCAAAAGAGTTCGAAATGTTGATGATTGGCGAGTTAATTCTACTTCCTTGGACTATAAGTATTTGAAACCACAGCAGGGATGTTCATATCTCAAGCAAAATATCTTAAAGACATGCTTAAAAGATATGGGATGGAATATTGTGCACCCATGAGCACATCTATGACCACAGATTGAAAATCAAGCAAAGACGATGACTCTCCTCCGTCAGATGCTACTCATTATAGGTCAATAATTGGTGCCCTTCTATACTTAACCACTACTAGGCCATATATTATGCATACAATAGGAATGGTGGCAAGATTTCAGTCAGCTCCTAAACAATCCCATCTTGTAGCTATGAAGAGAATTCTAAGATACTTACAAGGAACCCATGATTTTGGTCTTTGGTACCCTAAGAGCTCAACTCTTACTATGACCGCATACACCAATGCTTATTGGGCTAGAAGTATCTATGATCGAAAAAGTACTAGTGGAAATGCATTCTTCATGAGAGATTGTCTAGTAACTTGGCTCAACAAAAAACAATCATCCATATCACTCTCTATAGTTGAAGACGAGTATATAGATGTTGTAGATTGTTGTACTCAAATATTATGGATGAAGGAAGCTCTAAAGGACGTCAACATAGATATTGACCAACCAATCACTATCTATTGTGATAACACAAGTGCTATTAGTCTCAGTAAAAATCTAGTGATGCACTCAAAGACCAAACATATACCAATCAAATATCATTTTCTCCATGAATAAGTGGCTGAACAAAACATCAGGTTGGAATATATCAATACAAAGGAGAAAATTGCAAACATTTTCACCAAACCCCTTCCTCGAGAAGCTTTTGAACATCTTCGCCAAAATATGGGAGTTATTTCTCTAGCATCACATTGAGATGATTCTTAAGATCCCACATGACAAGGGGAGTAGTTCGACAGGGGGAGTCCTTGTGCACTCCTTTGCCATTGATGTCAAAGGGGGAGAGAAGAAAAATATTGCCATCCAATGACAAAGGGGAAGATTGTTAATCTAGTTGTTATTGATGTCAATATATTGAAGAAGGTAGGTTCTTGGTGGCAATCAATGAAGGAACCAAATGATGAAGAAGCCCAACACTCAAAGGCACTCTATCCTACCTCCATTTCTACACTAATGATGATCAGTCGCATTAAATAATATTTTTCTCCATATTATAAGAAGAATATCATCATGAGACCCAAACCATATTTTAGAGCATATTTTTAGCTTTCTAATGAGCTATCACATGCCCCAAAACTCCAAATATTTTAGGAGATATGAATTTTTAAAAATAAGGATATAATTCTAGTCAGTAAGCCAACCTGAACTTGTCAAACTCATATCGACTTAGCTAGGAGACACATCCCTTTGTTTTTTCATGCACAAACGTGTGAAAAAGATAAGAATATATAGTTCACACCTCGTGAACTAAGGACAAAGATAGCCACCTTAAGAATTAATTGGTTGACTGAGATAGATTGCGGATTGATTGGATTATGGATATGACTACGGATTAAGGATCTGTGTTGTGCTAGCCACCCTATGAAATGATTTGCGGATTGTTGTGATTATGGCTTAAAAACTGAAGTGCGGATAAGGGTCTAAGTTTAAACCTCTATTGCGGTGCATCTACACTTGATAAGGGTCTGCGTTAACTCTCTATTGCGGTGAATTTATACTCAGGGTTTGCACTTATACTTGATAAGGGTCTACTTGACTGTGGGTATGTCCAACTGTGGATTAAATCAATGAACTGTGCACTGTAGAAGGCTACAGAGAAGTATTTAAGGATTGCGGATTGATTCATCATCTTAAAACAAAACTATATACAGTTTAACAATGGACCATCTTATTCAGGCTTGGACTGTGGTGCAGAAACTCTGATCTTGACTGAGTCTTTATCATAGTGGATCTAATATCATAACTATGCCTTCATTAACACAGTGACTCCGATTTTTTGGCTATAGTATTGCTTCGACTATGGAAAAGTGTTTCAAATTGAGACCTGGACACTCTTCTCGAACAAAAATAACAGTGGAGGATTCTCTATGTTGCAGTGAAGTGCAATGACCAATTTGTAGAGTGGCTTGGAGATTGTAATGTAGCTGAGCTATGGTATTATGAACTGAGATTGCAACAATAGTGAAGTCTAGTGGTGGACAAGGTACAATGAAAAGTAAGTGAAGTTAATCTCAAGTATTTATGGAATAAGAACATTCAAGTAAGTACATTTTATATTCTCTATACAAAAAAAAATAATAGGATTGGTGTCCTTGGAGTTGGTCCTCCTAAACTCAAGGTAGATGCCTTGGATCATATAGGGTGCAGCCCTAGAGGTCGGAGCCTCATCAAAAACCAAGTTGGTGCTTGGAAACAATTATCACACATTGTATTTATTCTTTTATACTAAATAAATTTTTCTTATACGTTTCTCTAATTAACTTGTGAAAAATCTAATTGGTAATAATAAAAACTGAAAGAAAATATTGATTCACCCCCCTCTCTGTATTTCCAATATTTAAAGGCTAAATATTCAATGTAACAAGGATTAAGAATTTTTGAGAGGAGTAGGAGACACTGTATACATTTTAATAAAAGCTCAGAGCATACTTTTTTATCAGTTTTAGAGATTCTTGTGGTGTGTAGTCTTAAGTCTGTGTTTTCCTTATGTTAATTAATACTCATTTGTGAAGTTGTTATCTTGAATTCATTCCTATATTCTCAAGATAACATTGGATCTTATTCATGATAGAATCCGTTGTTGCTCTGTCATGTTTCTTCTAAATATTTAGTTATAAGTTGTGTCGCAGAATTCATAACCATATGCTCTGTTACATGTGGTTGATTATTTATGTGTTCCCTCATTCTTTGCTATACTACAACCAACTATTGACTTAGGATATGTGCCTACCTTGCCTCTGTTGTTTTGATGGCTCATGCATGCCTTGATGTGCTATAATCCTATACTTTCATGGCCTTCACTTCTAACATTTTCATCAAATTTTATATTATCTACCTTTGAGCTTAATAACTAGTCTAAAATCCATATCCTATCAATCTTTTTTATTGAGAATTGCTCCAACGTAAGAGCCCTCTCCAAGGTTAAGAGGACTGGACCTTAACCTACAAGTGGTTTGTGGTTACCTCAGGGATCCCTTTCCTCAACTTTAAGGGATTTACAGAGTGTTAATAGTATGCCCTGCATTAGAAACCCAATCTTCTACTTCTGCCAATACTTTAGTGTGTGTGAGGGTGCATCTCTCATTAGCCAATTCTCTCTCCGCCTAAGCAATTTCCTCTTGGACTAGCTAAAGAGTAAGTGCTCTAATCTGAGTTGCAAAAATTTCAGTTCTCAATTGTGCTTGAGCGTGCCCCCTTTCTTGACAATATGCTTCCTTGCGATACACTTGGGCTCTATAACATTGCATGTTGGCTCTCCTAAAAGTTTTTTAAGCTCAATGGTAGACAAAGTTTCCAATTGAATGAAAGTTGAATCTTTGAGAAAATGATGAACCTTTGAGTAGTGCAGCAATCGAGGAGAGTTTCTTCTACTAGAGAAAGTTGGGGATGCTTTGCTTGAAAAAATACTCTGATGACCCTGTGATTGTGGGGAGACCCACTCTCAAAAGAGAACTGATTTCCTTCACCCTTATTTGGAATAATAGATAACACCAAACCTATAGTATTGAGAAATTTAAAATTTTCTCATAAGGGGTGGAATTGAATCTAAGTGGGCTACCTCTTAAACCATCTATAGGTGTATTTTTGGTGGGATGTAAATTTCCTAGAGGTGTTGTGTCCCGCTAAATGTTTTTTTACGTGAGCCTTACCAAGCCACCAAAAAGACCCGCAGAGGTATGTGGAGGAGATTAATTACTAGTCGAGCAAGGGAAACATCTTCTTGCTTAATTTTCCTTCTTTATCCCATACGTAAACGCCTGCAAAAACCAGAGTCCATAATAGAAGCCTGTCACAATGCCTAAGAGGCATTGCTACTTTTGACATTAGAAGAATAAATAAAAAACTATTACCATAGGTGATTTGCGGAAGCCCCTTCCTCATGCTAATGTTGCGTGGCTTGATTCTACGCAGAGAACCACTATGAAAATGATGTGAGTTAAATCCTTTGACCTAAGAGTTAAGACATCTCCTCGCCACTTTACAACCATTGAATGCAAACTTAATGAGCCAATGTTGTGTGACAAGGTCACTAGGTGAGAAAATATCCTCATGGGATTTAATACCTTCCCTAACTATATGAAATCCCATCGATCGACATTTACAATTCTTGAACGGATATGTTGCGCAAATTATTGGAAGTGGCTTGAGAGGCTCTCTCGTACCCTTACATGCATTAACCTAAACCAATATGATGGTGTGCTGAAACGTCCCACTAGTATGCCTTCTATTTTATTGTTAACCTTTTTAATTTAAACTATTTTTCAATAAAATTAAAAACTTTATTTTTATTAACAACTTTATAAAACTTCAACTACAATTTATAATAGACCTATTTTTATTTATCATTTAAATTACTTCCATATTAATTTATAGTATTTTCCAAAATAATTAATTTGTAAAGTTATGTATAATTTTATAATAAGGAGCATAAACAATAGTTATATTTATTTCATTGTTATATTTATTTCATTGTTATACTATATTAGTTCATGATGAGGGTGCAAATTTGTATTTAATGGGTGCATGGGAGATCACGTCTGCCACCCCACATTACACACTAAACATTTAAGGAGGGAGGATGTGACCTACCTTTGCATGCATGTACATGTAGTCCTCCAGTTTGTGGCGGCTCTATTAATTAGCTTGGATGAGGGTTGAGAAAGTTATGGTGAGTGGAAAGGAGTTGAGGGAAGGTCCTCGACCTCCTAGTTAAGCTTCCTTGTTAAAATTGAATGTGAGAGGTCCATTGGGTTGTGGCCGTTGTAGAAATTTGAAGGTCAGAGAGGCGATCACACAAGTTTGTGTAGGCAAAGTCTAATTGGCAAGGGCTTCTGAGTCAATTGGTCTTGTACTTTGTCGTTGAGTGGTTGTTTCTCAGAAGGGATGTTGTGGGCGTCTAGTCCCTTATGCGACACAAATTCTTAGTTTTATTCTCTAGAAGACTTAATCTCCTTTCTTTGGTGGCTTTTTGTGGCTGGGTCTATGTTTATAGGGTTTAAATGTCTATGTACCAAATTTCAAGGCTGGTATGTGGCATTAACTAAAACTCTTTTGTTAAATTATAGTTGGTTATTAGTGGGGATTTTTATTTCAAGGTTTAAACTAGGGAAGGGGTGTCTTGTTTGAAGTGTAATAGGGTGGCCTTATAGGGCTAGCTTTGTTCTGTGGTTGGTTAAGCTTTGGGTTGTCAAGTCTGGTGTGTGGTCACACATTTATGGGTTTAGAAGTATTTTGGGCTCTACTCTATTGCTTGAGGGTTCAATGGTTTATGGTAAAAAGGTCTTGGAAGAGGAATTTTTATCTTTTGTCTCAATTGTTGGGTCAATTGTTGAGTTTGGGGCAAGTGTTTGGTATTATGGTGATGATCTAGTCTGTTGGTTCCCTGGTCTTGTAGAAGGTGGGTCTCGTCTATTCTCTTGCTTTTGTGTAGGCAGAGATATTCATAATAATTGTTGGAAGTGCATACCTTGGGTCTCAACTATGTCGTCAATATAGAGGATGAGATGTAGGCAAGGAGGTGGTGGAAAAGGCCAACAAGGGCAGCGGGGCACTAGACTCTTTGCATACAACTTTGTTGCCACATTTTTCAATGATGTGCTACCATACACTAGAGGGGAAATACGTAAGCTTGAGATCCAAGCCGAAGCTGAATAACAATCTCTCTTAGACTTTGAGCTCATGGAGAATATGTCAACTTGGGTTCTTGACTCTAGGTACACTAGGGGTAGGAATAAATAATACTTGAACACAGTGGCTCATCATTGGAAAATGAATAGTTTGTTAGGCTTGGTCCTAAAGGAAAAGAAAGTCGATAAGTACACTATTTTCTCATCTCTGGAGGACATTAAGAGAATTCTCGGGAATTGGAGGTTTTTCCTAGATATAATTCACTCCTGCTTGACACATGTAGAGAGACACATTGCATGTGAATCAGATGGGGGGTACCTAATGGATCCTCCTAGGTCTAGCGTGAGGGCTCCAACAAGTATTTCTTCTTCAGAAAATGACTAGCAAGCTTGGTCAACAGGTGACGCAACATGAAGGTTGCAATGAAGTTTCTTGGCTCATGATGCAGGGTGCTTTGAATCTCTTTTGGTATCCTCGTTGTATGTTGGTCTACATGGTGATTCTCGGCCCACTTGCTCGGGCACTTAGCATATCATTTGGTATCTTTGTCATTGTGACATCGATTGGTTGCGACAATATGGTATTGGTCTGGTTATTGACTATAAGGGTCATAAAATTTTGTATGGTTTTAAGTCTATTTTTTTGGGTAGACCCTTTGTGGTGTGAATTCCGCTGAAGTTGTTTGTATTTTGGAACATGCATGGTATCTCTGCGCGGGTCAGTAAGGAAATTATTAAGGCCAACTCTAGCCTAGGCTCTTATGTAATCTGAGGTATGCAAGTATTTAGTTTGTTGATGGGAATAGCGCCTTTGTTGGCCTGATAGACTAGTGTAGCATATTGAGGGAAGTTTGAATCCTACATGGTCTCTTTCGAAACTCATGAAAATTTGTGTAAATTTGTTTTCTGAATAAAGCCTTGATTCACAAAAAAAAAAAATGTTACATTATATTATAATTATTAAAAAACATATTTTCATGTATTGTTCAAATTATATATATTTTTAATTATTAAATATGTTTTTAATATTTATTATATAAAATAATTTTATATTACCTATATATTAAAAAGTTAATAATTATTAGATAATACATTTATATAATTATTAACATTTTATATTAATTAATGTATCTCATTCTTATTTTGCTGGCATGTTTTTTTAAATATATACCATCTTAGATGCATCATAATTTCAGATCTGCCAAGCACCAAAGGGATCAAATCTCTTTTCACTTTAAAAAATGTTTGCATCTCAAGATATTTGATCTTTCTCGACACTTAGTAGATCAGAGTTAAGATGGATCTAGGCTGGTTTAATTTCCCCTTTTAAATAGGCTATATTCAACATGAATACCACAGAGCTTTATTATTGCACCGAGAGGGGCTCTCTAGCCCAGTATGGAAGAGATGTTGTAACGTAATGTATGTAAACATTTTAACTCGGTCAAAATAAAATAAAAATAAAAATAACCCTATTAAAATAAAATAATAAACATAAAAAATACTCATGGTATTGGCCCATGGTTTTCATGTGGAATATAACCTTTTTAAAGGGGGAAATTAAATGAGCCTAGATCCATCTTAACTCCAGATCTACCAAGCGCCAGGAGGGATCGAATCTATTGAGATACAAACCTCTTTTAGAGTGAAAATAGATTTGATCCCTCTCAGCTTGGTAGATTCGGAGTTAAGATGGATCTAAGTTGGTTTTATTTTTATAGAGTTATTTTTATTTTTAATTTAACCAAGTTAAAATGTTTACGTTACATCTTTAACATACAAGGCTAAAGAACGTCTCTAGACATAATGCTTTTTTTTGAAACATACATACTTAAAACCTAAAAACCCATTATATAATATATATAATATATATAATATATATATATTATTATATATAATCCCTTTTTTATATTAATGTTTTAATTTTAACATTATTTTTAGAAAACAATTTCTAATTTTATTAATAATATTTAAAAAAATTCAATTACAACTTCTAACCAAACTCATTTTCCTTATCATTCATTTAATTTCATATTATCAACATTGAATATGAACTTTTAAATTACTTCCATATGGAGTTGTCTTTAGTGTGACTATTTGGATTTTTATCCAGCTGAAAAATTTGAGGTGAAATCTTGATTTGTGTTATTTAAACTTGTTTTTTGACTATATATGTGGATTCAACACCTTGAGAAACCCGTTGGGCACTTCGATTGTGCAGGGGTTACCCATCAAGCTTGTGATTTCAATAAATTCATGACGGATTTGAAAGAAATTAGACTAGAAAAACCCACTAGAAAAGCTTCCAAAAAGTCTCACTAAACACAACTCGCTTTCCTATTATCAATATTGAACATATTACTTTTAAACATAATTAGTTTGTAAAAGTATATATAATTTTATGATAGAAAACATAAATAACAATTAAGTAATTTTATTTGATAAAAATCTTTGGGTAAAAATTACATAGGAAAAATCTCGTCAACACTTTTCGAACTAACTAGTGTGGTTCATCGTGCAGGAAGAGTTGAGACCCGATTCTATGTATCGAAATAAATAGATGTAGAGAAAAACCAACTAACCATTGATTATAACGGCGCTAGTTTGATAAAGGCACTGTTATAATATTAATAAAGAATTATTAATTAGAAAGAAATAATTTATTTAAAATGAATTAATTTATAAATAATAAATATTTATTTATAATATTATATAAGTAATGCTATTAAAAAAATATGGTAGTAGATTTTTAATTTATTTAAAGAATTTAATGTTATTAATAAAATGAATTATAATAATTAATATTACCAAAGAACAAGAGTATATGTTGGATTATGGACAGTTGAGTACCAAACTGTATATAAAAATAAAAATTATTCGTGTATAATAAGAAATAATTTATTGCTATAAATGATTCAAAATAAAATATTAAGAATAATATTTATTTTATAATTGAAAATTTTAATATTTATTTATAATATTATAATTTATACAAAGAAATTGTTTAAAACAATGACCTTTAATTATAAATAATTATTAAAAATAATTAGTAATGAAAATTTATTATTATAAATAATATTACTAATAATATTGATTATAAAATAATATATAAGAGAAGAATCAAATATACTCTATATATTATTTTTATTAAACAAGGAAATAAGAAATATAATACTAAAAAGAACTTATAATCAAAATTAATAAAAAGGTCTTAAAAAAAAACCTAGGAAAATAGCGCAAGGATCCAACACTGGTTGATACTCCAACCATCATCTTTATTAAGATTTATAGGCCTTTTTTAATTTTCCAAGGCCTCCCTAAATTTACGATGATGAAAATGGTCAATCCTTGCAATGACCCTAGCCTCTTCGATGCAGATGTGATTATTTGTCTTTTCTGCATGTTTTGCGAAAGCAAAAGAGACCTACCATACTTGATGTCGACCTCGTGCTCATAAATCTTTTGATTTATTGATTGACCAATTTCACCAATATATGGAGTCCCACATGAGCAAGGAACAATGTAAACACGTTTCCCATCTTTGGGGTTCACAGGGTCCTTAACCGATCTTAGGGAGCTCCGAATAGTGCTAAGGGGCCTAAATGTCAACGAATATTATGCCTTTTTAGGACCCTTTGCAATCTTATTCGTGGTCCCTTGAATAAACAGAAGGTGCACTCCAGAAAACCAATCCTTGGCATCATTCCTCTTCCTATGACCTGTTTCCACCTTAAGGAAGGCTCTAAGACACTAGGACCTCCTTAAGGTTTTTAATAAGAAAGAGGTTGTTGAGTTGGTTACTAAGTGCCTTGGATTGCCAAAAGGTGAAAGTTGAATGCAAGCATGCAGCTTGTTTGTTGCAACCTATTCCAATTCTCGAATGGAAATGGGAGGTTATTTCCATGGATTTCATTACAAGATTGCCAAGGACATCAAGGCAACATGACTCCATAATGGTTGTGGTTGATAGGTTGAGCAGTGTAGCTCGATTCATTGCAGTGAAGTCTACTAATTCAGATAGTGAAGTGACTCAAATCATCATTAAGGAGATAGTGAGGTCGCATGGAATTCCCAAGGCGATTATATTAGATATAGATGCCAAGTTCACTTCTAAGTTCAGAAGGATTTGTTTGCAGGCTTGGGGACATAGCTAGCTTTCAGAGTAACTTATCATTCACATACAAATGGGAAGACAAAGAGGATTAGCAAGATCCTTGAGGATATGTTGAGGATGTATGTCATGCATCAACAAAGGAAGTGGGAGGAGTATTTTCCACTGGTGGAGTTTGCTTATAATAATGCGTATCAGGAATTGTTGAAGATGAGTCCATTTGAGGCTCTCTATGGGAGGAGTTGTAATACTCCTATCAACTGGAGTGATCCAATGAGCAGGGTGTTGATTGGACTAAATATGTTGAAAGAGATGGAGCAAGAGATGCAGGTTATCAAAATGAATTTGAAGGCAACTTAGGATAGGCAAAAGAGCTATGCAATTCAACATAGAGCATTCAATGAGTTTCAGGTTGGAGAGCATGTGTACTTGCGTATCAAGCCCAAGAAGAGTTCCCTGATTATTGGGTCATGTGCCAAGTTGGAACCTCGCTATTGTGGACCTTTTGAAATCCTTGAAAGGATCAAACCAGTGGCATGTAGGCTTTCTTTACCTCCATCAGTGAAAATCCATGGTGTTTTTCATATTTCTCTGCTTAAAAAATATGTACAAGATACTAATCATGTGATTGATTGGTTTATATTGTATCTAGAGGGAGAGTTCCAACTAGAACCACAATGCATTTTGCAGTGGAAGAAGCTCATGCTCCAGAATCGAGCAATAATGCAAGTTAAAGTGCAATGGAAGCACTTTTGGCTCGAAGAAGCTACATGGGAGATGTCTGATCAAATGCAGACATTATGTTATTCTTTATTTTTTGGTTGAAGCAAATGTACTTAGTATATATGTGTGTGTGTGTGTGTGTGTGAATATTGCATCAAGATGTGTTTATAAAGCTCCAATAAGCAATATGTTTGTCATATTTTCAACAATTTTGTCTTGTCATAAGAGTCAAAGGAAATCGAGGACGACGTTCCCCCAAGGGGGAGGAGTTTCTAACGACCCTGAGTTGACTTTCCATGTAAATAAATGATATATGGATCATGCATTGTCATTTTGTTATCAATGGCATGAAGATTTGCATGGATTGACAATCATGTACAGTTTTGTCTTTGCCATTTCCTAGATAGCCATGATGTAGTGGGTTCCCTTTTTGGTTGAGCTTTGAATCCCGATAGATTTTGGATCTTGGTTGAGGTGATCTCAGCAAAATCCCAAGGGTTGAGGGTGGAGATGGTTTTCTACGGGAAGCCCTTGATAGGTGGGTGGAGACATGAAAATTCCTCTGGGTATGGTGAAGAAATTCTAAGGCATCCAAGCTTGTATTGATTTTGGTTATTTCTGGATCGGTTTAGGTGAAATCACTGTGGCTTGAGGGTAGAGGTGGTTTTCCTCTATATTTCCTGTTTGGTTATGTTTTGGTTTATCCCATGTAATCCCAAATCTAGGTTTGGAATATGGCAGAGGGGTGGTTGGATGAAAGAAAGATTTAGTTTAGCCCAATCTATTATTGGGTGGTACACATAAGTCCCTGACTTGGTTGGTACTATGCATGTATTAATATGTGAAGATCAATGAACATAAGTTTTGGTCAATGTGTTGATTATGTGACTAGTTTCTCATGGCTTATTTGTTGGTTAAGTGTATGTTACATGCATGGTGTATTACTTGTTATATGAAGTGCTCCTGTTGTTGATCTTGCTCATGGTTTTGAGAGTCTCATGGATACTTTATATGAATGCATGTGTTAATCTGTGTTTGTTGCAGCTAGTATGAGAGGACAAAAAGCCATCTTTACGAACATATGATGAAACTAATGAAAACAATGAAAAACTTATGCATTCATGACCTATACGTATGATCTAAGTGAATCTTTAGATACAATGGTATGGAAAAGCTCAGAAATCAAGTTGCTCATAATGAAGTGAACTCGGGACTAGAATGTAGATCTTGTCATCCTGATTCCAATGGCGCATATGGTACTTCAATCCGAGTCCGGATGATGAAGTTATCGCAAAAGGAAGGTTTCTTTGTTCCTTAAGAAAATGAGGATTTTCCTTTAAAAATGGGTTTTAAGCGTTAAAGGTAAAATTGCAATTGGAGGATTCATGGAGGCAAACTTAAGAAAGGTGCAGTGGAACCCCTGATCAACGATCTTCGATTAAATTGGATCGACGACCCAAGGGCAATTGGGTCAGAGGAAGGTCTTATATATATCTATATATATATGTCAGCGATATCGGAGCAGGCCGAGCAATCGGCAATAAAAAAAATCAGCGGGATCGTTATCGGGACACTGGGGAGATATATGAGTGGGATGCTGATGTGATCAGCCGACGCTGCTATTAGTGATTGGTGGTCAGCATTTCCCCAGTTACAGGACCTTAGAGACAGCGATATGCCGATTACAATGTTGGACCCGGACCCGATAAAAATATAAGCCTGATTTGATAAATTTTTAAGTCCGGGCAAATGGTTTTTGGTCGGATTTCCAGTGTTTTTCAGGATTTTTAGAGTCTTATCGCCTCATGATAAAAGACTATTTTATGGGTCGGTTACACCCACAGATCCTTCCACACCATCGGCCTCTATTGTGAACCAGACAACCTCGATTTAAATGGGATTCTGTCCAAAAACCCATTATAAAAACACGATGGTTGGAAAAGCACGAGGACGAGAATTTGGCAGCACACTGTTTCGTTTGGCAGGAGGTCGATGGTGCATTTTTTTTCTATTGGGACAAGTTTTAGATGTGTTCAGCCCCTTTCAGCGCCACGGACGCTTTGATGCTGCCCACTTCTTCATCTAAGGTCTCCATTTCACAACCATCTTTCAGAATGGAGGTATAAGCCTCTTGTATGCAATTGATGATTGTAATTCTTTTCTTTCTTCCATTTAATATAAAGGCCTCCCCATCATTGAGATGGGCCCGGAGACGTAGTCCGAATTGAACAAACTCCGTTATCAAGCCTTGATGTCTTCTTTTTGTGCCTTTTATGTGTTTTCTTCTTCTTTTCCTGTGTGCACATTAAATTTCGGTGTTAAGCTGCAATTTGGCATGTGATTCTTTCCATACATCTGTAAGCGAAAGTATCCTGGATCAAGTGGCATTAGAGCAGGGCTTCTTAGATGTGAATTGCATGTTTGTATGCTAACAAAAAGCAGGCTTCAAAGAGGTGAAGGGGAACTAGAAGCTTTCAATTCAGAAGTAGGGTTGGCACCTCGAAGGAGAAACATGGCAGAAGATGAAGCTTATATTGAAGAGGAGCGCAATTTCAGAAAGACTTTCTATTCAATGGCAGAGAATATCAGTCAGCTGGTTTTAAGACTGGAGAAAGTAGAAGAGAGGAATCCAGAAGGACAAGGTTCAGCACATGGGAATGGTGGAGAAGAACCCCCTCCTTCTCCTTCTAGGAGTGAAGGTTCTCCTTCCTATCACCACCAAAATCAGAGAAATCCAAAGGATACATCTAAGAAACTTTTTTTTTTTTTTAATTAGATGTTAAATTTGATCTTCCTATGTTTAAGGGTGAAAGTAACGCAGAGAAGCTTAATAATTGGATTAGGCAGATTGTGGTCTACTGCAGGATTCAACAAATCGTAGATGATGAGGCAAAGATCCAGCTGGCTTCCCTATGGCTGAGCAGCACAGCTCTCGTTTGGTGGGAGAGAAAATTGCAGAGCAGTGATAATGTGGGTAAGCTCTTTCCCTCATGGTCTGATTTCACCTTTGCGTTAAAGCAATAGTTTTATCCCTTAGGATACAAGCAGAAAGATTTGATGAATTGGCAATACTTAAGGCAAGGCAAAGGGCAGGATGTTCAGAGTTTTACAAAA
>APFE030644041.1:268458-304683 GCA_000404065.3 Pinus taeda | reverse complement strand
GATTCTCTGGAGACGCTGCAGCCCCAAACTTCACAGCCATATAAGATAACAGGAGTGACTAAAGTTTCAAAGAGGAAATTCTTTTTATCCCACATTACGAGGTTTGTTGTTTTACAGTTATTTTCAAGACCAAAATAAGCTTTCCATCCCCCATTGATCCTTTTCTGAATGCTATGGTTCCAGTTGAGCTTGTGATGGATATCAATTCCTAGGTACTTGTAAGAATACACTTCCTCCAAATTATTATTGTCATACGTAAAATTAGCGCAAGTGTCCTTCAACGTGCAAAATAAAACCAAAAACTTTACATAAATTTCTTAACTATGTAATAAAATATTCATATATTTTTACTTATAATAAAGCATCTGAAATTAAAAAAAAAAAAACGAACGATGCTTACTTTAAGCATAGAGGAGTCTACAATGATTTTAATTTTTTTTATAACTTATACATTTTAATTTTAGGGAAATAAACTTAAAAAAAACAATATTATCAAATGTTTCCATTCAAATCTTTCATGACCCTATTCTTTAACGCACGATGCCCAACGACCTTGTAATGTAATTGTATAGCATTAAAACCAACCACGCTGATGTGAATCTCATCCAATAGAGGTTGGAGAAAGCTTTCATATGATATACCTCCCTCGACCAATTAATTACTAATAATTATTAAATATTTAATTTTACTATTTTTTTAATTTTTTATTTTTAATGTTGTTTAGTGAAAAAGATTATTTTGATATAAAAATCAATCATGAAACAACGTCATATTATTTAAAGGATTGTTTTGATATAGTCAATCATGTTTATTTTAATGTTTATAATATTTATCTTAGGGCTTATATACCTTGGATTTATAATATTTGTTTTGTGGGTTTAGTATTATTCCTTTGGGTTCATTATTCCTTGGAAATTTAGTATTTAAAATTGTCTTGATATGAAAATCAATCATGGTCAACCATGGTCCAACATCGTATTGTGACAATGATTGTTTCAATATGAAAAATCAACTATGGTCAACCATGGTCAACAATGTTTATTTTTGTGTTTATAATATTATTGTCTTGGGCTTACAATCCCTTGGGTTTTTGGTATTAATCAGCTAGGTTTATTATTCCTTTAGGTTTAAAATATCAATCATGGGCAACCATGGTCAACCATGGCCTAATGTTGCATAGTGACAAAGATTGTCTCAATATGAAAATAACCATGGTCCAACGTTGCATTGTGACAAAGATTCTCTCGATATGAAAATCAATCATGGTCAACTATGGTCAACCATGTCCAACGTTGGATTGTCTCAATATGATAATCAACCATGGTCAACCATTTTTATTTTAGAGTCTATAATATTTATCTTAGGGTTTATATTCGTTGGATTTATAATATTAGTTCTTTGGGTTTAATATTATTCCCTTGGGTTCATAATCCCTTGGGGTTTAAGTATTGATTATTTGGGTTTATTATTCAACAATGGTCATCAATGTTTATTTAAAGGTTTTTAATATTTATTTTAGGGTTTATATAGCTTGGGTTTATTATTTTTCCATTGGTTTTTTAGTATTAATCCCATGCGTTTATTGTTCCCTTAGATTTATAATACCAATCATGGTCAACCATGATAATCACGATCAATCATCATCAACCATGGTGCAATGTCACATTGTGACAAAGATTGTCTCAATATGAAAACCTTGGCTAACCATGGTCAACCATGTTTATTTTAGTGTTTATAATATTTATCTTAGGGTTTATGCACCTTGGGTTTATAATATTAGTCTCTTGGATTTACTATTATTCCTTTTGGGTTCATTATCCCTTGGAGTTTTAGTATTAATCCCTTAGGTTTATAATATCAGTCTCTTGGGTTTATTAATCTAACAATTCAATTGTGGTCGAGCATGGTCCAGCATTACATTGTGACAAAGTTTTTCTTTATATGGAAATAGAATCCTAGGAATATGAACCCTATGGAATAATATTGAACCCTAGGAATATGAACCCTTACATTAATAAACCCAATGGAATGAAATTGTAAACCAAAGGGAATAATATTAAACCCCGAGAATATTAATGTTTGAGTTTGTAATATTAATACTCTCTTGCGTTTTTAATATTTATCTCACGAGTTTTTAATATTAATGTATTGGGTTTATCTATTTCTTAGATTTGTAATATTAATAATCCATTAGATTTTTAATATTAATTCCTTTGATTTATTATTATTTTTTTGGATTTTCAATATTTATAGCTTAGGTTTATAATTCAATTTTTTTTTTTAGTGCGGTTCACGACCACCCTTGGTTACTAGGTGGCAGCTACGTCCATGTTGGAAATCTAGGCTGATCGGAGGGGATCAAACCTTTCGGCCATTGCAAACTTGACCCCGAGAGCTTTCAGAATTGACCTTGTGACCTCCCATATGACGAGGCCCCGACTTGACCGATTGAGCTAACTCTTAAACTTAGGTTTATAATTCTTTGATTTTATAATCTTAAAATGTTTTAAATTATTTTTTGATTCAATGTATTATATATTATTTCACATATAAAATTAGATATAACATATATTAAATTGATGCTTAAAAAGTATATCAACCATATTTATTAATATAATTACATTAAATAATTAATAATTATAAAATATTTAATTTTATTATTTCTCATTTTATTTAATTTTAATTTATTACTCCTCATTTTACATAGTGAGTGGTACTTTGTATCGGATCATTCAACTAAATATACCCAACATCATCAATGATAAAATCACCTTGTAAGGTATCAACACCCAACACTCGATTTGTTGATATTTGTCAATATCCTTCACACGTTTCGTTTCTTTTAATTGATGAATATTATAGAATATTAAACTTGTGTGATAAACATTGTAAAAGAGCCTGTCATTGAGAAAAAAGAAATTAGTATTTCTGGAAAATCATAATCCCTATGCAATAAGCATAGACAAATTCTTGATATTTTGATATTGTCATTTTCACACCAACTTTTAGTATTATTGATGTATGGAGGTCCCACTCCATACATCCTTTAGACATGATAACCTTTCAATTTGCTTTAAAGTCTTCATAGCATAAGAGCAAGGCATAATTAGATTCTTTAAATATTTTATTTTTTTACGAGCGGCATAAAAATATACGATTTAAAGCGACATTTGAATTCCATATTTTCTCTTATCACTAATGATTTAAAAAAAGGAGAATATATCGTTTTATATATATATTATATAAATATTATTTAAATTATCAATATAGTGCGAAGAAATTATTATTTATAATAGTAATTACATTCTTAATTATTAAAAAGATCTACCATTATTATTATATATTACATATTTAATAATGTTACATTCATGAAATTGAATTATCAATAAGATTTTATAGTCAAGATTGAAAAGAATGTTCACAAACAAATAAATAATAATAATTATTTTTTTATAAATATTTTGTTTTCATAATTATTATTAATGTAGAGAGCACTAGATTTATATATTATTTTGATATTTTATATATTATTTTAATATTTATTCTGGTGGTGATCTTAATAATAATAATAATTTCACATGATAAAATTGTCCTACTTATTATCAACTAATCTAATCCTACAAAATTAGGCCGATTGAAAGATGAATTTATTATATATATATATATATATTATATATATATATAATAATAAATTAAGGTTAATAAGATTTATATTAATCATTAAATTAATATTGATATTTATTAGTTAATCAATATAGTGTCACATCCTCGATGGGACGTAGAATTATATGTAAAAACTTATAATAGGGTTCGTCAATTTTGAAACTTTTTTCCTAACAAATTCTATGTGGTGGTTGTGTATAGAACTCAGTTTGAAAAAGAAATTTATTGGTTCGGATTTTTTTTTTATCTTGTTTTTTAGATTGTGTATATTATTAAGAATATTTTATGATTTTTAAAATCAAGACTATCTATTTTTTTATGTATTTTTGAAAGAATGGAAACCATAGAAGCCCTATTATGAAATAAACCACTCCTATCAACTAACTAGCAATTAGCAGAACCATCATCCATGAAAGTGGGTTCAATCATCATCACAATTTAAGAAAAACTATATCACCTAGAATAACCTCTTTCATTATATATATCTCATTAAAAATAACTTATTTCATTATTTTTCAGAAAGATGAATTCTTAATTAAATAAAAATAATTTTACATTATATTCTAAAATTCTCTTTTTTCGTCGAGTGAAGAAATCAATCTCTCTCAATCCTAGGGCTAGAGTAAGGTTGTTGGTACTATGCCAACCCACAGTAGACATACCCACTTAAGAGTTCACAAGGTTAGGATAATAATCTTCCAACTAACCACGAGAAATAACCTCAATTGGCACTCCAAAACCAATTTTAATTTTAATAAAATATATTTTTTTAAATTTTAAAATTTAATTATTATTAAAAATAATATATTTTCTACATAAATATGTAAAAATTATATTTAATATTTTTAAATTTAATAATTTAGAATATCAAGTATTAATTAAGTTTGCACACGAGTGCACAATTCACGCGGTTAGGGAAGTGGCTTTCACGCACCCCGCTCGTGATCGATTCTCATATGTGGCGTTGTGCGACAGCTTATATGTATCATCATACATGTATTTCGATATATTGTAATTGATGTGAGTGATCCGACTATTATATATAATATATATAATGTACACTGGGCCTAATACAAGCTTCTTCAGGGGACTAGCCCCCATTTTTTTTTAAGTTTAATTGGAAAGATTGACAAAAATAATTTGTAATTGAGCTATCGAAATTTAATTTTTAAATGTCATTTTTAAACTAATTAAAAATCTAGCTGAAATTTTATATATACATACATATATCAATTAGTTCAAAAACAAATCTATTAATTTAAGTTTTACAATGATTCAATAGAAATAACAATTGTCCATCTAAAAACTTTGAGAGAAGCTTAAAAAAACCTATCATAGAATAAACAGACTCTACAACATTACTCGACTGGGAATTTTCTTCAAAATGACTTTCCTTACTTTTCTTTCTCACAATTGTATATATATAATTAATTTAGTTAATATCGTTAAAATAATTGAATGGAATACACTCGATATGTTAATTTATAATATATAAATAAGGAATAATATATTTCGAACGTGGGGGAAGAAACCTTTGAAAAAAAAGGTGAACGATACAATCACATGCTTGGAATTTCTTAATGTAATAAGTGTATTTGAAAAGTCTTTTAGATTATATTAATATAATTAATTTAGTTAATATCGTTAAAATAATTGAATGGAATACACTCGATTTGTTAATTAATAATATATAAATAAGAATAATATATTTCGAATGTTGGGAACAAATTTTTGAAAAAAAAAGTGAATGATACAATCATATGCTTGGAATTTTTTCTTTAATATAACTAGCAATTGCACCAAATGTTGCAAAGGAAACGCCGTAAGGCATAAATTTGAGAAAAATCATGATATATAAAAAAATCATTGAAGATAGAAATTAGTAAACAAATTATCATTCAAGCTAGAAGATAAATACAAATCACTTACATTGCACGAAATTGACAAATTTTATAACCTTTCCAAAATAGGTTGCCTCCTAATGTTCGAAGATGCTCTTTCAAGTTCCAATAAAACCCTTGTTACTTGCGGGGCTTGCTTAAGTCAATAAGTCATTTACAACATTTGTTTCGAGTGCGTTAAAGGTCCATGTCCACCCCTTGGAAATTATTTGTGCTATACTGGGTCCATAATTATCATAGGCATGGTTGATCGAAGGACGGTTAAACGTTTTACATCTTTCAAAGTTGTTTGATGAGGGGTAGGCACAATCTACCCATCAAATTCCAACCATGGGACAAAGTAAGAACAAATTTCAAGTCAATCATCTCTTTTATTGCTTAATCCTACCATCGATGTAAGTTTTGAAAGTAAAGGGAAAGAAATTTTGTTTGCGTGTTCGGTTGAACTTGATGGTACGCGAAAGAAATTTCCTTTTTGACCTTCACGTAAAGGTGGAATTGTTTTAGTGTCAAATGCTTGAAAGATTCCTTTCATTTCCATTAAAGAAATAAACAAGTGAAACGGAGGTGAAAAAGGTTGTTTGCAGGTTAAAAACCCGCATTTAGAAAGTAACTTATCCTATGTTGAAATGATTTGTTTGGATGGCTGGATCTGATATGTACCGTGCATTGTTAATGCAGGAAAGCTAAGTGAATGAATTCATAGGAGTTTCCTTTCTCATGAATGAAAGCCACCTTGCGAACTATTTCTTCATATTCTTGGTATAATTGTGGGCTAGGTTTAATATATAAAAGAAACCTGAAAATGACAAATTTAGAAAATTTTAGGAGGTTATTATTTATCCATTTAAACTTATTATTTTGCACATCCCTCTATATTAAATGTTATTTTCAATTAAAAAAAAGAAGGCATATATGTTCTTTTGAATTTGATACGGAGAGAACAAGTTGCACCAGATTGGAAGGTCGAAAGAACCAGATCTGTTTCAAAACGGGGAAGGCAAATCGTGAAAGCATTTTCATATGAAATATTCAAAATAAGGCAATTCAGATAGTGAAAGCATTTTCATATGAAACATTTTAGGATCCATCCTTAGAGATCCACAAGAAAATTTCTCGGAAGAAACTGTGGTGAATATAGTCAAAACTCGTCTTCTACATCATAGCGAATTCTACACAGGACATTAGTAGTCCATCATATTGTAATGTGGCATACAACATGTCTTCAAGGTATACAATGTGTTCAATTATTCGCCCATCATATTGTAATGTAGCATACAACATGTTTTCAAGACATTAGTAGTCCATCATATTGTAATGTGGCATACAACATGTCTTCAAGGTATACTATGTGTTCAATTATTCACCCATCATATTGTAATGTAGCATACAACATGTTTTCAAGGTATATGAAATGTCCTCCTCCTTGTCTCGCTCAATTAGTAGCCCATAATATTGTAATGTGGCATACAACATCTCTTTAAGGTATATAATATGTCTTCTTTTTGGGAGCTATGAGCTAATAGCTATTCACTTAACATAGAAAAAGGGGAGAAGGTTAATATATGGTTGTGGTATAGTGTGGAAAATAAAATTATAACAATATTTATTTTTTTCTTTAATTATTTACTTTTTTTTGTCATATAGTTATATGCATATGCATTTATATAGTTTTTTGTTATTACTTAATGTTATGTGACATCTTTTCCTAATGACCTATAAAATACTTGGCAATGCAATAAATTATGAATAGAGTTTAATATCATTTGTTCATTATCAACTAATTAAAGATATTCATTTCTCTATTTTGAGAATAAAATCAGTTTCAAAAGTAAAACAATAAAATAAATGCTAATAAAGATAATTATTCATATTGCGGGAAAAAATCCAACAATGAAAATGAAGAAGGTTATGCGAAAAGACACATATATTCAAGTACAATCTAAAAAATTCATTAAACACAAACAACAACTAATAATTATACTATAACGAGAGCTAAAGGGCAATCACTAACCATTACTAATTAAATTATAAAGCCAAAAGGACAATGACGGAACATAAGAATTATTTCTATGCATTTTAACAAATATATCACTTAGCTTTTAACAAATATATCACTTTGTTTTTAACAGTTACTCCAACAAAGAGTAACGATGAAGAGTAATCTCTAATAATTTTCATATTGGCCAATTGTTACAACACGTAATTAGGTTCTTTTTATATTTTAAGTACTTTGCTTACTCAAGCGATAACATTCATAAAGTAATAAAATTTACTTACAATAGATATGGAAAACATCGTAAAGGAATGAAAAACCTAGAACTACTCACTAATACCCGAGTTAGTGTAGAAATATTCACTAATACCCAAGTCTCAACCAATATTGTACAACCAAATATTATATGGACTGACAAGATGAAACTTTGCGCTGCAACACAATCCCGATGTGTCTCCAACGAAATTCCCTAAGCTATAAATCTTTAATCTGAGCACTGGAGATTAAATGGTAAGGTGACAAGCTATCACGAATATAAAAATAGGTATTACTCTCATCCAGAATCTCTGGTAGACAATGTTTAGGAGATTCCCTGAACTGTTGTCAATAATTGTAATCAAGACTTGATATTTTTTATTGGGGCACTCTGCACTCGTATATCAATGATTAAAATATTAGCAATAAAAAACTGGTTATCAAATTTGGAGCAAAGGGATCAAAATGATAAATGATACTATACTAACCATTTTAGACCGAGTGGCGCTCTTTCTTTTAAGAATGGGTAGGGTTTAAAACAATTACCATATGACTCAACCCAGATCTTCAATTTGGAATAATTGTAATTCAATTCAAGAGAATCTGCACGGAACATAACACCACCCCTGGAAGAAACACTCTCTTAGTTTTGTTGGGAATGAACTTTTAAAACTCCTCCAACAGGTAAACATCTTTAGAATATGAATGCATTAATTCGATGGATTGTAATTTGGTTCAATCATTGTTCCCCAAAAACCATAAAAAATTTTCAAAAAGTTTCAACAACAAACTAAGTTTATAAGAATTTCAAAAGAAAGAACTATAATATAGGATATAGGATGCAACAGATATAGGGAAAAAATAGGAAAAAATGAACTTTTCAACTTACCTGTAATGTGAGAATCCCATGCCCATTACAGAGGAAATATCAAGGTCTGAATCTTGAACCGTGATTCCCTCACCTAGAACCCCGACAAGCTTCATTGACAGCTTCATTGACAACTGGAAAGAGTACCATCTCAATTATTTCCTTATCCATCAAGGAAATTGGCTACCAAAACTGATAAAACATGTTTGGTCTAAAAAAGTGGTATGAAATAAAATAAAATGAAGAAAATATTTCCAAATAATACTGCAACAGAAGTAAAAATTACTTTGCTATTGACAATCAAACCAACCATGCTCCTTGACTTCTCAATATATTTCTTGATTTGAGGGTCTTGAGGGCCTTTTGTCTATCATCATACAAATAGAAACCTTTACACGTTGTCTCACCTGCGAAAAAAGTGCCATATAAGTGCCATATAATTACCAACTAAAGAACAAAACAGAGTATTGCACACAACAAAAATCACAGAATGAAGCGAGCAACGACAATATATATTTGATTTTAATTGCAGAATGAAAAATACATTTGCTTGAGAAAGAAAGAACTGAATTCCATCCACGAATCTCTACAGATTCTTATCGACCTATGTTTATCGACCGAACAATTATTGCTGCATCAGAAACCAAAAACTTTAATTTCAATCTCCATTAAAAAGGTTATGAAAAATTTCACCGAGTTCGTTACCTAAAACCTTATAAGCAATGGAAATAACAATAAAAAAATTATAAAATCTGGGAGGTCCCTCCCATGGGTAAATGTAGAGATAAATTCCAGTATAGTGCCAGTATCAATCACCAGTCTTGCGAACTATGGACGTCATTTGTTGCAAGGCACTAGTCCTTATAACCGGGCTCTCCAACAAGCTCTGTAATATGGAAGAGCAACCGACAATACAGAGTCCCGATAGTTGAACCGTCTTTTATGAATCCGATGGCTGAAACAATTTACTACGTAAAAATAATATATATGTTTTATATTATATAATAAAAAATAATTAATTAAGAAATTAATACTTTTATTTATGATTATGATTTCTTATAACATTACTTTAATTGGCGAAGGTTTTTTAGTTAAAAATATTTTATTATTAAAAAATTATTAGTTACCTATTTAAAAATTAAATCAATAGAAAGTAATCCTTTCACATAAATCTTCCTTATATAAAAATATTCCATAGAACTAGTGACCACTTTGGCTTTATACAAATATTGTGTAGAAAATCTAAAAAATCGCACACACATTTTTTTTATTAATATAATAAAATAAAAACAAATTCAACCTACATCCATGAAACAAAAATACCACAACCCTAATACAATAAACCGCATAAATAAAAAGTGTTCTTGTGGTTGTTTTTGAGGTTATTAAAAGACAGATATTTGATTTTTTCAAACGAGCTAATCTTCATACACAATCCTCGTGCAAGACCTAACTTTTGAAACACAATCCTAAGAAAATGATTTATTAATAAGTATGGTTGGAATTCATATATAGTTGTATAGTTATTTTCGTATGATCACTAATGTTTAGAACCAAACTGCCCCTAGCAAGCAGTCTAGGGATAAACTTGAATAATTTGAATCTAAAATATTTTGTAATATAATACTTTGTTGAGCAACCATATATATATAATAGATAGATGATCGGTTCAAAAAAAATATTTAACATTTAGATTATATAATCAAAAAGTTAATTAATTAAAAAATTAATCAATTATAAGATTAGATTAGTTTAATTTTTATAGTTATTAAATAAATGTAATGATCACTCTCTCCTTGTACCAATATTGTATGGACTATCCAAAAATCCATGCATCACAGAAAAAGCCAAATTCAACATGCATGCAAGAAACCAAAATACCATAATCCTAATACAATAAACCACATAAATAAAAAAGTGGTCTTGTGGTTATTTTTGAGGTTATTAGAAGACAGATCGTGTGATATTTTCAACCGAGATAATCTTCATACACAATACTCGTGCAAGACCTAATCTTGCGACGCAATCCTAAAACAAGAGAGCTTATTCTCTCAGAACTATTTGTTATGTTTCACGATGAATTAAATAACATAATATTTCGAAATAACTACGACGAAGATCATAGAGGTTCATTTTATTTTTATACTGTAACTCAGTTTCGTTTAATCTCAATACGTTCAATACAGAATTAAAATGTTACGGAAAACAATAAAAAAAGGCACTGACATGCATATGGTCTCCGATATTTACAACGAAAGCTCCATCGATGGGTTCCACTGTAACCCACGTTTCACCATCGTCCTTTGTGGCTTGAAGGCCTCCAACATTGTCTTGCAGTATAATGGTAAGAGTTCCTGGATCGGTACGTCTCTTGAGGCCTAACGTTAAAGCGGGGTGGGGGCAAGTCGGGTAGTAATTCAAGAGAACTTTCTGTTGGCCTTCTCCACAGGCTTTCTCGATCGCATCCACTTCAATTCCTAGCGATTCTGAGATGAGCCCAAGTAGTGTTTTGCTCAACTCCATCATCGTATCGCTGTAGTTCGCTAAAGCTTCCCTGAAAAACAATGAGAGTTCGAGTGTGGGATAGATAAAATATATGATCGTGTAATGCACTAGATAAAATACATAAACCAAGGAAATGCAGGCTAACCTGAACTGAACTGGCTTTGCAGGCCAGCTTTGAATGTCCCGAGTCGGGTAGCATGGCGTGACGTATAGTTCTCTCCAGTCCTTGAAGGGGTCATCATTGATAAAGCTCCCATTTCCATAGCCTACGAACTGGCCTGCCTGTATGGCGTACTGCATCTTCTCTTCCACTGGAAGCGAAAAGAACTCGTCGGCACAACACATTATCTGAGAGTTCAGTTCTGCAGGGATGCCATGATCTATGATCTGGAGCATTCCCCACTCTTCACAGGCCGCTCCGAGTTCTCTTATTAGCTATGCGTGCTCTGCTCCTCCCGATAGTTGAACCATCTTTTATGAATCTGATGGAGCATTCCCCACTCTTCACAAGCCGCTCCGAGTTCTCTTATTAGCTGTGCGTGCTCTGCTCCTCCCAATAGTTGAACCGTCTTTTATGAATCCGATGGCTGAAACAATTTTAATCGTCTAACAACAAAATCAAGCGCTCACAAATGGACACGTAACCTCAAAGGAAAGTTGATTTCATATGGAAAGGCCTTACAGCATAAATATAAGTGTATTTTTTGAAAAGTCTTTTAGCTTATATTTATTTTAATATTAATATTAGATTTTTTATTATGTTAAAATTTATTTGATTAGTTTGATCTATCGAATTGAATTTTGAAATTTTTATTTAGATATTATTTATAATAGAGTGATTACCATTAATTGTATTGGCTAACTATGTTAAAAGCAAAATATTATTAATAATAATTTTAATTTAATGATTTTTTATTTTTTAGGAGGGCAATCGTTAATGAGAAATACACAATGATATCTGCTACTCACAATCACTTAAATTGTTATTTGGAAAATTTATTAGCTAAACATAATAGCCCACAAACCATATTGGATAGGTAAACCATAGTTACCTTTGATGGGCTCACCCATGGGGTTTGAACAAGTGACTTTTACAAATGAGTGCCTTAACATAATGATTAATTACCAACAAGTACTCACCCTATGGGCTAATTTAATGAATGTTATATCATGTTTATTGTATTATTATTCATAATGTAATAATATTAAATTACTAACTACTATTATTATTATTATTATTATTAGTAGTAGTAGTATCTATCTCTGTGAGGGACTATAACAATCACCTCGTGGTCAGAGTCCCTTGACTGTGGATTAGTTTTTATAATTTTTTTTGACTTTATTGTAACTTTAACAAAAATTTCCGAAAAATGCTGAAAATTAGCATTTTTCCATAAATTCAAAAATTATTTTCCTAATTTTTGAAAATACTATTTCTAATTTTCCATTAGTTGAGTGAGACTTGATGTGACATAATTCCATCGGTGGAGGACGATTTAATTTTGGTATTTGTCAGTCCCTGGAAAATAATTTCAAATGGGAAAAACACTAATTTTGTAAATGGCCATTCGGTCGATGATTGCTCTGACATTGACATTGACATTGACACTATTATGGCAGATACTGTTAGTGCTATGCCTAGGTCCTTTACATTGGGGGTGAGGGGGTCATCCACAATTGCGGGAAGTTTTCCCTTGGTTATATTATTTCATTTAAAACTTTTTACCTGTTATTTAATTTTAAAATTTTAAAGATTTAGCTGTGTAGAACAATAGGTGTATGGAGTCAGGGATGTGTGCAGAATAAAGATTGTGTAGAAGAGAGGGTGTGTGTGAAGGAGAACAGGAGCAAACATAAACTTTCTTCCGTACACATGAAATTATTTTAACTTTAAGCAAAAACTCCTCATCATGGTTTCTCAAAAAATGAATCTTTGATCTTCGTTGTCCTTACGATATCCTATTTCTCCCTCTAATCTATCACTTTCATCATATAAAAGAAATGGTTGTGAAAATAAAAAACCACACAAATAATTGGGAAATCAAAAGTTGTTGCAACAATTAACATGATAAATAATTCACATAATGGCACTTGGAAATTTGAATGGCCAAACATTTGAATTGCTAAAATAAATAAACAAAAATATTAGTAAAGGATACTCCAAAAACATGTTAATGTATCTTAGACATGCTAGCTATTGTTCTCTATACTAACTTTGGATTTCCAATAAGAAATATTACAATATAGTTACAACAAGGTAATTACAATATCGATAAGCATATAAAATAAAATATTGATGCAATTGAGTACAGAAAATTACAAATTATTATCTCAAGGCTGGAAACACTCATAGAACCAAATGCCCTTATTCTACACACACAATTATATAGTATATTGACATTTTTCTCTAAATCCATTATCTTTGTAATCTCTCCTCTTTTGAATGACATGTATTTTCTCAACAGCTTAAAAATTGTAAATCATCATTATCGGATTGCCATGTTCCATATATATGACTATATACCTCTCACGTAAGTTTCTTTGCAAGTTCATTTTGTAGTGTTTTGAATTTATGTTGCAAGCCTCAATAGGTTGCACTTTCTACTTATCAATGTTAGTAATGTGGCCCTAATTCTCTAACCTCAAGGTTTCTATTTTCCATGGGAATTATAATATGTCAAGAAAGATATGGTACCATACATGCAAGCATAATATCACCTGTAACAACCCTTGTTAAAAATCGATGTAAAATATTAAAGAGCACGGTGATGGGACATTTATTCCAAGTTTAATGGTGGGCAAAGACATCCTGGTGTGGGTGTTCATTCGGTTTATTATGGCTACGGAAATTGGAAAAGGCAAGGGAAAAGGCTTTGGAAAAGGAAAAATGGCATTTGGGCACATTTATTTATGAAAATAATGGAAATTACAAGAAAAGGAAGGTGAAAGGTCAAAGGTTGCATGTGAGGATGAAATTTAAGGAAAATAAAGAAAATATTGGCCTCATTGATAAAAAGGCCTTTGAGGATCATTGTGTAATATTTTTCTCATTTTTTGGCATTGGATCAAGAAAGGTAATGAAGGCACGAGGAAACAAAGATCAAGCAGGGAAAGGCAGGATCAAGAAGCTACAACATGATTCTTTGTAGGTATCGATTTACATGTGTATTTTACTTGCTATATTTGGCATGCATGGTATTGCATGTGCTTCTTTTGTTGTTATGGCATGGGTTTTTCCAGGTGTAACAGTGTTTTTAGCCTAGCCTTGCCATTTCCGGATACACATGGTGTGATGGGGTTCTCATGTTTGGTTGAGTTGGATTGTCAAATGGATTTGAAGCTGAGTGAGGTGGATCTTCAAATGATAGATCACATGGCCTAGTGGTCCCTGAACTGGACTATGGATCACGATAAAGCCACTACCCTAATGACCCCTGAGCTAGACTATGGTTTATGGTAAAGCCAAGATTGTGTTGCCTCGGTGGGCTTATGAGTCCTTTTTAGTGAATGGTAGGATATGCAGTAAAGTCAATAGGTGGTTTTCTCTCTGTTGGGACTAGTAATACCGGGTTTGGGATATGCGGTAAAGCCTAGAGAGTGGGTCTTGGTCTAGGGCCTAGTAATTTGAGTTTGGATTGCGGTAAATCATGAGAGACTAAGAGACAGGAAAATTCCTCACAGTGTAGGTGGAGAAATTTGGTGGCATTAATGATTGTTTGCCCTAATTATTGGGTGGAGATCATGGTAAATCTTGTTAGGACATGTTTATTATGTTGGCCTAGTGATCCAGGATGGATTGCGGTAAAGTCTAGTTTCTATTGATGAGGGTGAGGTGGTTTAGCCTGTGGATGCCCTAGTTTGTTCTTTTGGTTTGAGTCCCACATTCATGCTTGGAATATGGCATGAGGGGGAATGGTTGAAGAGATATTTGGCTCATCCATTCTATGGCCAGATGGAACATGGTAGTCCCATCCTAAGTTTGGGTTTTGCATCATCAATATGAGGTTGTTTCTCCTTGTATTTATATGAGTATTATACTAATTTAGATGTGGATCATATTGTTGTGACTTCATTCGTATTTATGCTACTATTATTTTGGTTATATATGTGTTTTATGATAGTGGCTATGTATGTCTCTCATCATGTTTTTACTTGTAAATGAATGGACAATGTATCTATGACCTAATAGATGATAATGCGACAAATGAGAAGAGGGAAAAATGGTTCATAGCGATTCTCAGATAAGTATGAGATCCCTATGGTTAAATATATTATTTACACCTATAGATTACATGTTAGTGTTATGTTTGACGAAATGCCTGTCATGGCTAGTAGGGGTCTAGTTAAGGGCTTATTCAACTATTTTCTTTTGCATCATTGTTTCCTTGTTATTTTTCTATTCTGAAGGTGTCATTCAATTCTGGGTAGTGACCTGGGCTATGGCCCTAAAAGATTGGCTCGAATCATAGGGACGCTAGTATAACACTTAGAAAACTATTCCTTGGGCACTGACATGCCTTTTCATGAGAGTGTCCAAAGCCTCCTGGACTTTGGCAGGCTTATAGCATGAGAGCATTTAGAGGTCAATAGGCCTAAAACTTCAGTGGGACCCAGGGGATAGCTGCATGAAGTGTTGGCATGGTTTTCACGTGTCCTGTAGTTGATGTGGAAGGCATGTCTGTTGTGTTTTTGTTTATTCCATTTCATTAAGGTCAGATAGGAGGTTGAATAAGATCATAATAGCCTCTCGTCACATGTTTACCCTAGTTGGACAGTTACTTGGGTAGATGTGGGATGAAGGAGTCACAGAGTGGTATCAGAACATGGTTCAACACTTAGACTAGATGGGTCATGTGTTGTTCATGCATTCATGTCGATTGCATATGTGTTTCTTATGCTTGTAGTCCATGTGCTTGTTGCATTTAGATGGTGTTGATCACGGTTGTAGTGATGTCACCATGTGAAGGTTGATGTTTTTGTTGTAGAATGTGTCGTAATGAGTGTATGGTTGTATATCCATTTGTTATGAATGTCGATGTCTATATGTTTTTATGCATGTAATTTCATGGTTACGGTTATGCATGTATGGTAGGGTAGACATACATTGTGAAGTCATTGTATGAAATTAGGTCATCATGATGCTAATGCGTTGAATGAGGTAAAGTAGGAGATGCAAATAATTAAAGTGAAGCTACAACAATGGACTTTGGGGTAAGAGAATATCATCATACAGGTTTGTATGGTGGGCATGCAGGTATGTAGGTTAAGGATTTTTATATGCATTACGATTTTATAGATGTTTGTCATTTATGGTTGTTATGGTTACATGCATGGTAGATGATAGTGAATCAATGTGGTCATATGAACATGTGTCAGATAGTCATGAATGATAGTAGCATGTGGTTTGTATGCATTTCTATTGTTGTTTTATGTTAGATAACTTGATTATTAGGTTATATGTTGTTGATGAGCATGGTATATAACTTGTTGTTGTTATATGTTAGTAACTTGATGATTAGGTTTACTACATTAACATCTTATTGTTATATGTATCACACTAAGTTGGATTGGTCTAAGTAAATGGCTAGGGTTATGACATTAAGGTATGAGTTAATATGTTGTGACATTATGTCATACTAATCTAGACTGACTATGCATATGTGATTATTATATATGAATGATAATTGTTTATGAGTTATGATGTGAACATGTTAGTTAGTGACTATTATGCATATCACGATCTTATTTTTGTTTGAGGCGATGCGTTTTGAATTTATATCGTGCTAACTATATTGATTATGAAGATAAGATATCCTCCCCTGAGATACATTAAAGTATGAGCTTGCTTATGTTGTTTACTTTGTGCTTGAATGTTTGATTATGTCATCTAGTTGAATAATTTAACATGGTACGTTTGAAAGTTGGTTGAATGTTTGATGAATTGGATAATATGAGTATGTGTTCAAATGATATTGTTTTAAGATGATTGTACTAACACATATGCGTTGAGATAGTTGATACGTACTTGAGTGTAGTAGGTGGAAGTTGTAGTATTATGTCTAATGTCTATGAGCTAAATATGGATTATGACATGACTCTTAGTCTTTGTAAAAGTTGATTTCAAATTGACAGACATGATTCTCTTGATATTTGGAACATGTGGTTGAGATATGTAAACAATTGTAGGAAATATGCTTGGTATTAGTGTGACATGGAAACAATTGATGTGTTTAAATAACTAATAGTTGGGTGATGTGACAATAGATAGTAAGACTCGATTGCAACAAGGTAAAAAGGTCAAATAAAGGAATTGGAAAAGAATTCCTTTGGTTATGTTTGGAAACCCTAATTCCAAGTGAATGAGTGATTAGCATACAAGAAGTCTTGTTAACCCTAATTTGTCTGAAACTATGTGGATATGTGCTATGTTCATGGACATGTATTTGACAAGTATAACAACTGGTGTCTAGTTATAGCTAGATCTGTCAAGGGAATTAGAGTCCCTTGAGACATGGCACAAATGTGTTTGGGTACCAGGCAGCGTGCTTGGCACAACAGGATAAGTTAACTCGTGTATTGTTATGTTTAATTATGCACTGACAATTATGTGTTTATGGCAGTATGATGTAGGGGATTGCATGGAAAAAGAGATTTCCATGAAATCTTAAAGAAGGCTCAAGTTGAGCTTTCCATTGGAGGCTTTGGGAACCATGGGGATTAAGTCATGGTGTTCGTTTCTAGTCTTGTGCTTTTGGTATTTTGTGACTTTTGTGATTGATTGCGACTTTGTTTATGTCTTGTGTATGGCCATACCACTTTGTTTGTGGTGTCGTATTGTTATTGGTTTCCATGGTTTTGTCTTGCTTTCTTCTTGGTATTGCCTTTTATGTTTTAAGATCCTTGGGAATTGGTTGGGAAAGAGGAAAGTTAATGGAGCTAGAGAAGAGCTGAATGAAACCTAACGGGTGATGTAAGGCCTAGATGAAGCTCAGTGCATGTATAAGGGAAAATGAAGGTAGGTGTATGACAACTAGTTTGATTGGTTTGGTCCATTGAGGTAAATGGATGGTGATAGGAGAGTCATGAGAAAGGTAAAAGGAAAGGTGAAGTAAATGCATCTGAGGGGCCAGATTCGTTCGCTATAATGGGAATGATTGTTCTCAATGTTATGCACAATGTGCATAGATAAAGGGAGTTCTCTTAACCTTGACCTTATGCTACCTGGTAATTATGTTATGACCGTGATTATGATGATGTTTGTATATGTATACATGTATGTATGTATATATGTGTATGTATGCATATCGTTGTCTGACAAGATCATGGTTTTTTTATGCTAACGTTTATGTATATGTATATATGTATCTATGTATCTATGTCACTGTCCAACAAGGTTTTCATGGATCATACTCATGGAGGAATGATCTCTTATGCAGTTGAATTGCATGACGAGGTTCCTGGTCTTATGGGAATCAAGTGGGAAGAGTAGTCATGACTAATATATGAGATCAACATCACATGGATATGAATTGATATTGTATTCTTGTATTATGCCTATGTTTATGTTATGACAAGTAACGTTGAAGGATACATCAAAAAAATGAAAATGATGTGCTTTACGACATACTAGGATAAGCATGGTTGGCAGAGAGACACTGGAAGCATGTTTTCTTGGTAGAGACAGTGTGGTTTTGGATGTGTGGTACTACTGTTGTGCATATGTTGTATATGATGTAGATGTTGCATCTCTAATGTTATGTGCATGTGTGTACATGTTTTTTATGCAACACTATGTACATGGTGGTACATATAGTGTCATGAAAATGTTCCATATGCAGTGCTGGGTATATATGATGCTATGTACATGTTGGATATGTGGTGTTGTGTACATATTGTACTATTTAGATGATGGATATCCGTTGTTGTGTGTAGATGGTGTTGTGTGCATGTTGGATATGTAGTGTTGTGTACATAGGGTGCTATGTATATGTTTCATATGCAGTGCTATGCACATACGGTGCTATGTAGATGTTGAATATGTAGTGCTATGTACCTATGGTGTTGTTTGGTTGAGTGTACAAGTGGTGTTGTGAGAATGTGGTGCCATGTACATGTTCTACATGTGGTGTTGTGAGCATGTGCTATTGTGTACATGTCGTGCATGTGATGTTGTATACTTGTCATGCGTGTGCTACTATGTGTATGTGGTATTATGTACACGTATAGGTGGTACGATATACATGTGGCATTGTGTACACGTTTTGTAGGTGGTTCCATGTACATGTGATGTTGTGTAGGTGGTGCTTTGTACAGATGGTTCTGTGTAGATTTTGTACATATGGTACTAATGTACATATGGTATTGTGTGCAAGTCATACGTGCAATGTTGCGGGCACGCAGTACTATGTATGTGCATGGTGTAGTCATCGTATCATGACATGTGTATTCATTGTGTTTTACTCTTTGTACGTATATGTATTTTTCTGTGGTGTACACTGGATGTAGGTGTGCGTATAGTGTTGTGTTGTATACTGGGTGTAGGTGTATGTGTTGTATGTAAAGTATAGGTCCATGTATTGCATGGCATTGTATGTCGTGAGTGGTTGTATGTGTGTGATGCACACTATGTTTATGTGCACATGGTTTAGGAGAAGTCATTAGGTGTTTTTCAGGTGTGGAAACTGATCCGAACTGCATATGGAATAAGGAGAAAGGTAGAAGCCAAGTATTGACTAAGGGATAAGTATCAATATTTTATTTCAGTTTTGTTATGCATGTCATTTATGATTTTGGTTTATGATGGTTACATGTGATTTATGATTTTGATCTATATTGGTTGTGTTTTGAGCTAACCTAATGTGATATGTTTATACATGATGATTTGGTCAAAGATTCTAGTTTGACTTGTTGTGATAGGAAGTAAACATGATTGCAAATGTACCTTATTGTTGAGCTACCAATGAGGTATGATTTGAAGTTATTTCAATTTATTTTAATCTAATAGAAGTTATGTGCTTGGTACAGGAAGCATGGAAATTCCCAGTTGGGTGGTTGAAATTGATTGCAAAGTAGTTAGCAGCAATGATAAAAGGAATTGGAACATGTAGTAGTACGTTGGTAAGGCACTTTAGGAGAAGGGCCATTGTGGGACACTTGTATCCAATAGTTTCCATTGATTTCCATGAGCATGATATGACCAGTATGATTGTTTTGAGGCAGGTATATGCCTTGGTTATTAATCTTCCAATGTGAGGAAGCCTTGCCAAGGGATGGATCTCTCGGGATAGGGGATGTCGGGGAACTTGGAATGTGAGTGACAGCACGAAAGGGGTGACCAAATTGCCTGAGGGGTTGTGTAGCAGATAAGGGAAGGCTAGGGATGGATTGGTTTGGTCATTAGCATTGCCAAATGGAATCATATGCACATTGGGAGTGCGCCTTGAAACAATAAGTTGGTAACTGTTCAATGCGAGGAAAAGTGGCACAAGATTATAGCGCTGGACATTGGATGTAGATTGGACTTTGATAGCGAATTCTAGACTTCCTGGGAAGGAGGTGAATCTTGATATTACTTTGAGGGTGGAGGTGTGAGCATCTGGATTCCCTTATTGCTGATGCAGACATCATATCTTTTTATTTATTGGTTGAGCAAATTTTCATATGTGTATATGTGTGTATTATTGAAAATACTGTGTCGCACTAGATTTATAAAGCTCCATAGTCAATATGGTTATTTTCTCATTAAAGAAAATGTGTATAAGTATATGTGGTTATTTTAAATACCATAATGAGTTGTGTTATAAAGCTCCATTATGCAGTATATTGTCGTGTTTTCTACAGCGGTCATTGTAAATACTACAACACACTATGTTATAAAGCTCCATGGGGGGTATGTTTTGTTTTTAGTGGTCTTGCTGGTTATAGGTGTCATTGAACACTGAAGATGTTGTTCCCCTAAGGGGGAGGGTTCTGTAACAACCCTGGTTAAAAATCCATGTAAATATATATATATATATATATATATATATATATATAATATATATATATATATATATATATATATATATATATATATATATATATATATATATATATATATATATATATATAAGACCACTCTATGATGGGACACATATTCCAAGTTGAATGGTGGGCAAAGACATCCTAGTGTGGGTGTTCATTCGGTTTGTTATAGCTAAGGAAATTGGAAAAGGCAAGGGAAAAGGTGTATGCAATATTGGCATTGATGTCAAGTTATGTTGTTTGATTAATTTTGATAAACTTTATTGATGTTACTAAGCTCACTGATGATCATTTATGTTGAATATAAAAGGTGGAAAGTGATATGAAGTGCAAAGGCTATGCTAATCATTGTGAAAACTAAACATTGATACAAACACTGGAATACATATAATTGTTTGAATAGAAAATGTATATAATCTAAATCTGATTTATATCTTGTAATTATTTCTAAATGAGGTGTTAATTCAGCTTTATTTCTTTTTACAAACAAGTTTCTGAACTGAAAATGAAAAGAAAAGCTTGTGAGTAGTTTTGGAAGTCCAAGAGACTATGTTTCATTTCATATTCCTCCAAAGAATACAAACACCCAAGAGGGCTTGCTTATAAAGTAGGCAATGTGGAATGGAACAATGTTCCTTTTTTACTATGCATGGAAGTGGTTTGCATCATAAAAGGATGAGAAGTAGTAGAAGATAAGAGGCGTAAAGAGAAGGAGAAATTTAGCAAAACACTTGATAGCAGAATTGGATATGAGGTAACCAGCACTTATGACTTGAGAAATTTATTTTGTTTTCTATGTTGTAGCTTGAAAAAGAACATGTTGTAGCATGTTGAGGTAGGAGCCTCCTGTGGGTTATATCCGGTAGAAAAATAGTGGGAGTTGAAGCTTTCATTGAGGTAGGAGCCTCTTGTAGGTAGGAGCCTACAAAAACTTTGATGTAAAAAGGAGTAGCAACTTGCCTTCACATCACTTTCAACCTAAGAGTTCATGGTTTTATCTCTTTGGGGTTTCCACTTATATCTGGTGTCTTCATGTGTTTGATTCTTTCATGTTGTATGAATGCAATGTAGTCTTGATAAACATATCAGCAAATTGTTCTCCTTGAAATTTGCAAAATAAATACAATAACTATTGAGCATAGACATAAATCATTAACTACATAAGAAGAAGATAACTTGAGGAAAAATAAAGAAATAAATTACTAATTCACCCCCACCCCCCACCCCCCAGTAATTTCCCTTCTCAAATATCAATTGGTATCAGAGCTACTTCCTTTTGTAATAGTTTATCAACTAGAAGGAGGTCCTAAGTAAGTAAAATAGCTAGCCAAGAATTATGTTAAACAAATAAGGCACCTCTATTTAATGCTACAAACTATGCCTTCTAGAAAATAAGAATGGAGACACATTTAATGTCTTTGGGAGTAGACGTTTGGTATGTTGTATTGATGGATTATGAAGAACCAAAGGAAACAATTAGTGATAAAGATGCCAAACTGAACTTTGTAGCTAATGCAAAAGCTATGAATGCACTTCTGAGAGGTCTATGTGAGTGTGATTTTATCAAAGTAATGCATTGTGAGACAACTAGAGGTATTTGGGATAAATTAGAAAATATTCATCAAGGAGATAAAAAGGTGAAGATGGCCAAATTACAAGTGTATAGAACTCAGTTTGAAACATTAAAAATGAATGAAGTTGAAGATATAGCTAAATTCCTTCTAAGATTTGATGAATTTTTGAATATCATGTTGGGTCTAGGTGAAATAGTCAACGAAAGTGTAATAGTTCAGAAAATTTTGAGGTCATTACCTTCTAAATTCAATCCTAAGGTTTCAGTTATAGAAGAAATAACAAACTTTGATACCTTGAACAAAGATCAAATATATGGCTCTTTGAAAAGCCCACAGAAGAAAAGGAGTTGTCATGCTCAGGTTTTGATGAAGAAGAAGCAAAATTCATTAGAAGGTTGAAGAAAGGCACATGTAAGTATAAAAGAAAGCTTCCATTTAAGTGTTTTAATTGTGGAAGAGTGGGACACTATGCATCAAAATACCCTTTTAATAAAGAGGAAAACCAATTTAAAGGGAAAGAGAATAACAAGTCTAACAAAATACAGAAAGAGAGACAATTCGAAAAGAAAAATTTATATGCTCAAGAAGGTATTAGTGGATCTAATAGCTCTAACAAATCCTCGAGTGAATATGGAACAAGTGAATTGATACTAATGGCCTTGGAAGAACTTGAAAAGGATTGTTAGGAATATGAAAAAGAAGAGGAATAGACCTTGAGGGGGAGTTAATCAGTGCCTTAGATGAAATAGAAAGGTTTAAACTTAAGAATAGAAAGCAGAAAGAGATCCTATTAAAATATGTAAAGGAAGAATCAAATTCAGAAGACATTATCAAGTTGAAAGTTGAACTTGAAGAAGCAAAGAAGGTGGAAGACATTTTAATGCATTAGATAAAAGAGAAAAACCAGGAGGGTGAGAAATTGGAGGAAGAGGTGGTATGCCTAAATAAAAAAGTAGAGAAAGTTCAGACTGAACTAAATATAAATATTCAATAGATAAAGGGATCTAAAAAAGTGGATGTGATATTGAATTCTCAAAGGTCTCCAGTCATAAAGATAGAGATAGGTTATGAAGGAGAATCCAGTAAATCTAAGGTAGAGGATAAAAGAACAATTACCTTTGTAAAATCTGTTAGGAGGGAGGATGACAACCCACATCATTCTAAGAATAAAAATTTGAGCAACATTTCATAATCAAGTGAATAGTTAATGTTATCACCCCAAGAAACTCTCCTAGGTTGTAGCTCGAAGATGCTCAGGAACATACAAATTCAACTTATTGTTGCAAATGGATGAATGGAAGGAATGATGCTTGTTCAAGCTAGATAACCACTTCTACTTTGTTTAACTCCAGACATGCATGAACACCCCCAGACTACAAGGCTTTAGACCACCAATTACTCACAGTTTAAGGATTGGGTGAAGGTGGAGAATACTGACCACACCAGCACATGTACATGACCATGTGATGGCTGGCTGCAACCAGTAAAGAAGTTTGCAAATCTAATTCCCTAATACACAGACATGATGACAGTTCTCTGGCACTAGGTGAATAGAAACCTGAATAACTCATTCACTGATACATACAAGACTTTAACACAGAGGTAGGATAACAACTACTCTAATGCTAAACATCAAGAGTTCAGGAATACAGCATATCAAGCATAGCTTGAAAAAGAAGAAGCATGAAAAGTGAGCAATTAACAACAAAAGAAGCTTGTATTAGCTGGAAATGAAGACGAGATGCTTCAAGTATCAAAATAGTTACAGTCTCCAGAAGTCGAACCTTACATCAAAACAACAACCATCAACCTTGATTACATCTTGTTTCTGGGTATATATAGAGTTTCAATACAAAGGAACTCGGTCGTTCTAGGTATGGATGGGTCATAATTGACCACCAACTATGTGTCGTTGCTTGATGGAGCTTCTGAGTGCGTTTTCTTACTGTAGCGGATGAATCTGATCTTTTCCCGCGCTCTGCTATCCTCTCAGGTAGCTAGAGTGCTTGTATCAATGAGGACCCATAACTGTTAAATGTGACTATATGTTCATGCTTTGTTCTTTTCCTTCTCGGCCATACTGTTGGTTAAATATGGTTGTTGAGGAGCAACTGCAAACAGTACTGGAAAGTAGTCACCTTCATCCTTCAGGTGCATGGGACAGTTCAAGGACATGTACTGTATGGCGGATAGACGGGTCAGATGGAGGAGGAAGATTAGCCATCGGATCAAGGGGATAGATGATCGAGATTGCTATGCGAAGAGTATCAGTAAAGAGGGAGTGGGGCGAGCATGGGCTATTGGATCTTGGGCGTACAGATCCAACATTCATCGAGTGTCGAAGGTACACGACGTTTATCGAGCAGGAATGGAGGTTTTGGTGGTAGGCGGTATTGATCGCACCGCCTCAAGGCATAAGGTGGTAAAAGGAAAACGACATGCGATACCATTCAGAGTGTGACACATGGCGGCAGAGGAGAGAGGAAAACACTCTCCATCATGCATTAACGTGCCATTACTTTGTGGGCGCGGGGAGAGCGAACATTGTCCGATCGCGGCAGAGATGATCAGACAATGGGGATTTGATCACGGGGGTTTTCGTCAGGCACGATGTAGGACTGTTGGATCGGGGTGATGGAGATGAATAGCTAAGGCGTGGTGGTGAGGAGTTTGTGAAGGCGAGTAGTCATATGGGCACAGGTTTATGGGGATATGGGTTTAAGCACTCGGGGCTTAAGAATAATGAGGTTTATATGTCTTTTAACAAAAGAGCATTGGAAATGGAGACGAAGGGAGGGTGAGAGAGTTAAAGGAGAAAGCGAGGATGACCGGTGTGGGTCTCCTTTGAGTGTAACCCAAGACCGAGTTTTCCTCTAGCATTCATAAAATCAATGTTATATAGCAGAGCTAACACTGTCTCCTTCTAGGGATGAGATCCTCCCTGCAAGGTCTCAAGAATTGCAGACCAATGCCTTTCCTGTGAAAACCAGATTAGTAAAATTTCCTAGTGTTCCATTGGGCATGGAGTCTAATTGAGCCTACACTAAAACTAATAAAATAACAAATTTACAAATTTAAGGCCAAAGACCTTAAATAACATAAACTTTCAGAGAGCACCCATTAACTGGGCCATCAAAAACTGTCTCCCCTTCCGTGCTTTGCAGTATGAAAGTATTGTTCCCTTGGATCTGAGAAATGATAAAAGGCCCTGTCCATAGAGCATCGAACTTCCCATGGTTTCCTTTCTTCTCTTTGAGTGCATCCCACTTAAGAACCATGTCTCCAACCTAAAAATTGTTTGTTTTTTTCCTCCTATCGAAAGCTTCCTTGATTCTCTTTTGATGTGCTGTAGACCTTTCAACCAGTTGTTCTCTAATTTGATGCACCTTTGCTAAATCAACGATCCTTTTTGCCATGTCCTCTTCCTCATTCTGCTTTTCCTGCAAGAACCTTGCCACAGGGAGGGTTAACTGATTTGGGAATACAACCTCAATACCATATACCAGCTTGAAAGGAGAATTCCCTATGGATTTCTTGGTGGTTACTCTATCAGCCCATAATGCATATTTGAGCTTAGAATCACAATTCTTTTTGTTGTCTTCCAACAACTTTTTAATTATCCTTATCATGCTTTTGTTGGAAGATTCTGCTAAACCATTGCCTTGAGGGTAGTATGAGGTGGAATGAACCAGCTTAATGCCCATTGAATCACACATGTCCACCAATTATTTTTCCCTGAAGGTTGCTACATTGTTTGTGACTAGTTTATGTGGAAAACCAAATCTGGTGAAGATATTCTCTGTCAAGAACCTCATGACCACATGATGATCAACCTTTCTGGTAGGAATGGCCTCAATCCATTTTGTGAAGTAATCAGTGGCCACTAAGATCCATCTCTGCTAGCCACTAGAATGTGGATTGATTTCTCCAATGAAATCCAAGCCCCACTGCTGAAAAGGGCCGCTAGCATGTATGGGTTTTAAGGGCAAGGACATCAATTGTTGCCTCCCTTCAAATCTTTGGCACCTGTCACAAGATTTATCAAATGAAAAGAAATTATAAAATAAGGTGGGCCAATAATATCTAGCCCTGAGGATCTTATGAGCTGTAGTTTTCCAATAATGATGCCCTCCACATATGCTGGAATGGAAATGTTGCATAACCTCTATGGATTGTTCTTTGTCCAGACACCTCAGATGAATTCAAGAGGGGTCCCTCCAGTAGAGAAGATTTTCATGAATGTAGTATCTAACTACCTTGAGCTTAACAGTTCTAGATTGGATTGGACTAAGGCCTGGAGGAACTTCTAGCTTCAGCAAGAATTGAGCTATTGCAAAGTACCAATCACAAGAAGCTAGATTTTCTACCAATGGCTGATTTTTCCCTGGTTCAGCTGTTTCTTCTTCTATCTGACCATTCTCTGAAATTGTGCTTATGAGATTTGTGTCCAGCATTCTGCAATTTTCTTCAGCCATTAATCTGGCAAGGCCTTGACCCCTGGCTTGGTGGGCTTCAATTCTATGTTAAATTCAATAAGCTTTGCAATCCATTTAGCCCTTATTCCATCAACATCAGGCTGTGTTAGGACATATTTTATTGAAGCAGAAGGTACATATGCAATTATCTTGGAATGCAAAATGTAAATTCCGAAAGCTTTCAAATATTTTATAAGAGCATATGCCTATTTCTCAATAATATCATACCTCATCTCAACATCCCTTAAGCTTTTGTTGAAAAATGCCACTGGATGCTCTGAGCCTTCTGCATCTACTTGCATCAAAACTGCTACAAGGGTGTCATCTGAGGCAAATGAAAATATATGGAACTCTTTGCTATAATCTGGGCTGATCAAAGTAGGAGCCTCCATAATAGCTTTCTTAATGGACTCAAAGGATTCTCTTGCTGCATCAGTCCATTTAATCTTTGACCCCTTTTTCAACATGGAGGTAATATGCTTTACAAGTTCTGAAAAATTTAGGATAAACCTCCTCACAAAATTTATTTTTACCAGAAAGGACTGGATATCCTTCTTTGATCTCGGGATAGACAAGGTCTGCATTGCTCTTACTCTTTCTGGGTCAATTTGGACACCTGCAGCAGAAACAACATGTCCTAACAGCTTGCCTTCTTCTAAAGCAAACTGTGACTTTTTAGGATTGACTAAAATCCCAAACCTTCTGCACTTCACGAACACTTTCTTCAAATGCTACAAATGGTCATGATGGCTGCTGGAGTACACTGTTATATCATCTAGGTAGATAAGGACAAACTTATCCTTCTTTCCTACAAATGCTATATCCATAGCTCTCTGAAAAGTAGCTCCAGCATTCATCAGCCCAAAAGGCATCTCGAAATACATAAAAGTGCCCCAAGGAGTGGTGAATGCAGTCTTCTCTTAGTCATCTAGATGTACAACAACCTGGTTATACCCTGAAAATCCATCTAGGAAAGACATCACTTTGGCCCCTGGGACCTTCTGCAGCAAATGCTCCATCTTGGGTAGAGGGTAATTGTCTTTCTTAGAGCATTTGTTTAAGTTCCTGAAATAAACACAAAGCCTGATTTCTCCACTTTTCTTCTTCACCACTACCAAATTGGCTACCCATTTTGAATATCTGAGAGGCACTATGATTCTGGTAGCTGGTAACTTCTTGATTTCTTTTTTAATTAGAGGAAGGAACAAGGGGTTTATTGGTCTTAGCTTCTACTTAAAATGGATGGTGTCTTTCTCTAAAGGAATTTTATGCTAGATGATCTTTTTTTCATAAGTTTTTAGGTCACTATGTTCCCAGGAAAAAACATCATCAAATTGTTTCATCAAATTGCAGTATTCAGAACTATGGGCAGTAGATAGATGAGTGGACAGATTTATATATCTTGGATGATCTGGACTCCCTATGTTATGCTTACAAACTGTAGATTGGTCTTCTTTTTGGGCAGCCTTATAAGGCACTTCAGTATGGTTAAACAACTTTTCTAAAGGAACCAGACCCTTAGGTATCTGATTGCTGGGCCGTTGGACAATGCTATCTTTACCAATTTTGTTTCTAAGCTGGGAATGAGGACTTTCTTCTAAGGCTTCATTCTCTTGATCAATTTGCATTTCATAGAATTCACCAATGACTTGCAGAAACATATTCACCTCTTCATCATCTTCGAAAACTTTCCAATGCTGGACATTATCAGGCAAGGATGGTTTATATTTCAGTTGAACTTCATAGACTAGTCTGGGAGGCATGGGAGGATAAACATGCTAGCAGACACGGCAAGGGAATCATCAAGCTGATTTTTAACTCTAGGGATGTATGAGATACAAAAATAATCAAAAGAATCTTTCAGTCTCCATACCTCATCTCTATATGATTTCAGCCTTGGGTGCTTTGTTTGAAATGTTTTGTTCAATTGTTGAATGATAAGATCAGCATATCCAAACACTTTTATGTTTCTGATTCCTCTGTCTTTTGTTGCGTTAAGACCCAATATCAAAGCCTCATACTTTGCTATATTGTTGGTGACTTGGAAAGCTAACTTAAAAGACAGATGTGTGCTTTCTTGTTTTGGAGATATCAGCACCACCCCTGCTCCTGCAGTCTCCCTGGAACATGCTACATCAAAGAACATCTCCCAGACCTGACTTCCTCACTCTTCCTCGGCCTAGACTATTGGTTTCTTTAGCTACAATAAGGCCTTATGGGATTCTTCAATTTGGAGAATACATGCTCCAAAGTTAGTGTCCACAGCATAGATAGGATGATTGGAAGGATCCTTCTCATCACTAATGATGTATGCCAAATGTGCTTCTCTGTACAATCTCCTGCTTTCCCCTCCAAAAACTGGGACAGTGGCATAAGATAAATCATTCTGTAATGTCCCACCTAGTCTCTTAATCCACCCTCTGGATAACAACATGCCAAACTTAGGGGGAACATGTGCTACCACAATATCCATCATCATGCTCTTCATGGGCAACTGAGTTAGGGTAATGGCTAGGTCTTTGATTAATCCTAGGCATTTTACCTTTCTTGAATCAAAAGAGAATAGATCATGATATGGTCTGGTGATATGAAGGCCTAACTCTTCCATGACAGCTTTAGGCATCAAAATGTGGCTGGATCCTGTGTCTAGCAGGCAATTATGGAGGGTTTTGTCATGAATGGTCAAAGAGACATATAATGATGGGGAGTTGTTATCAGCAGGTTTAGTCATTGGGCTAAGGATAACTGCAGGCTTATCATCTTGTAAGTTGACATAGTCAGTGGGGGTTTGTGAAGCTTTTAGCTCAAGGGCATTAAAGATAGGTTTTCTAAAAACTTCACTCTTTACAAGTTCTATCAGAGGTACATATATTTTTAACTTCTGGACTTCTGATTCAAAGCTGAAAGGGGAAGGGGACTTGTTAGGACCTCTTACCTCTTGAGTTGGTGCTTTGAGGATGACTAGATCAGTGGTTGTTCTTCTCTATTTGATGTTCTGTTGCTCTGTTGAGACAACAACTTTTTGTGCAAGATTCTCCTTTACATTGTTTTCGTTTGACCTCAGATTGTATCTTTGCTACTCATCAGTCTGTAGAACAACCTCTCTATCCCACCTTTGACTTGTTTGGTCCTGTAGCAATGATTCTTCGTAGGCAACCAATGTCAAAAAAGCAGCGTTGCCTTTATCTTCCATGCAATGGATTTCATCCTCTTCTTCCAACTGCTCCTCTTCCATGACTACGTTTTGGAAAGGAGCCTTAACCTTTTGTTCTTCATTGGATTCTTTACCCCTCTGAATGATCTGCAATTGATCATTTGCTCTTCTAAAAGGGTTTGTGTTTCTTGGAGTAAATGTGTTTGGAACCCTTGCCTTCCCTGAATTTTGCTCAACCTTCAGCTTAGATATTTCAGCAGCCAATGACTTTATCATCTTAGTCATCTTGTCTAATTTGGATTCTGAAGATGAAGCATAGGAAGAAGAAGTCTCACCTGTCTACCTCCTTCTATCAACATGACTTTGATCTTTTCTGTAGCCATAATATTAGATTCCACCTCTAGGGTTGCATCTTGCATTTCAGCTAGAGTGGCACATCTTCTTTCTCTCAATAGTAGGCAAAAATCAGAGTCAAAAGCATTGGCATAAGTGAGTTTGGCAGAGGTGGGGGTTGGATTTACTTTAGCTGGTATCTGACTATACATACAATTGAATCTTTTATTAAAATCAGGCAATGATTCCCCATTTTCCCTCTTGAGGTTACCAAACTCAGTATGGTAATATAGCAAGTATTTTTTTATCTCCCCAATGCTTTAGAAATACATCATCTAATGCTTCAATGTCTGCTATAGACCTAGGGGTCAATTCTCTGAACCACTTTCTAGCCTCTCCATCAAGGCTTTGGACAAATACTCTCATCTAGACATCACCCTCACTGATATCTAGGTTATCAGCATAACTATAAAAAGACTCAAGATGTTGTTCAGTTGTTACTCCCTTTGTACCAGTGAACTTGGGCATGTATTTCTGATATTCTCCTACAGGCATGGAATTCGAAGGAATGCGCAAGACCAAGGGTCCATACCTAGCAACTATGATTCTTTCCATCTTTGTGAGTGCTTGCTGGCCTGCCATGACTGAGGTAGGTGGAAGGATACTGGCAGATTGAATGGTAGGAAGCAATGAAATAGGTGACAGAAATGAAGGAAAGTGATGGACTGTATGGGAGGCTTTCTTTGGACTGAGATCCAAAGGGGAACTAAATGAACAAGGAGCTTTATGAATATTTGAGGTTATTTCTTCACTAACAATGCTAGGCTCTATATCTTCAAACTGTACATGTTCAACTACAAGCCTTTCTTACAGAGATTCATAAGATTTCTTAGGCTTACCTAATCCTGATGCTCCTTTCTGTGACATTTTCCTCTGCTTGACAATCTTCTTAGGGTCAGGCACTGGGTTAGCTGGTGATTTCTGAGGATTTCTCCGAGTATGCCTCACAAACTGAGCCAGAACTATAATTTGGAGCCGCCACTACGTTGGTTCTCTAGTAGAGTTTCCAGATAGATGATTACAACCAGAAATGTTTCCAAAATTTGTCTATCATCAAAGCTAGAACTATGTCATTTTCCCAGGGAAGCTGAGCTTCAATCTCCTCTCCCGAAAATGACGCCAATTAATGTTATCACCCCAAGAAACTCTCCTAGGTTGTAGGTCAGAGATGCTCGGGAACATACAAATTCAACTTTTTGTTGCAAATGGATGAATGGAAGGAATGATGCTTGTTTAAGCCAGATAAACACTTGTACTTTGTTTAACTCCAGACATGCGTAAACACCCCCAGACTACAAGGCTTTAGACCACCAATTACTCACAATTTAAGGATTGGGTGAAGGTGGAGAATACTAACCACACTAGCAGATCCACATGACCATGTGATGGCCGGCTGCAACCAGTAAAGAAGTCTGCAGATCTAATTCCCTAATACATAGACAGGATGATAGCTCTTTGGCACTAGGTGAACAGAAACTTGAATAACTCATTCGCTGATACATACAAGACTTTAACACAGAGGTAGGATGACAACTACTCTAATGCTAAACATCAAGAGTTCAGGAATTCAACATATCAAGCACAACTTGGAAAAGAAGAAGCATGAAAAGTGAGCAATTAACAACAAAAGAATCTTGTATTAGTTGGAAATGAAGACGAGACACTGCAAGTATCAAAATAGTTACAGTCTCCAGAAGTCGAACCTTACATCAAAACAACAACCATCAACCGTGATTACATCTTGTTTCTGGGTATATATAGAGTTTCAATACAAAGGCACTTGGTCGTTCTAGGTATGGAGGGTCATAATTGACCACCAACCACATGTAGTTGCTTGATGGAGCTTCTGAGTGCGTTTTCTTAGTATAGCGGATGAATCTGATCTTTTCCTGTGCTCTGTTGTCCTCTCGAGTAGCTGGAGTGCTTGTATCAATGAGGACCCATCACTGTTAAATGTAGCTATATGTTCGTGCTTCATTCTTTTCCTTCTCGGCCATAATGTTGGTTAAATATGGTTGTTGAGGAGCAACTACAAATAGTACTGGAAACTAGTCACCTTCATCCTTTGGGTGCATGGGCCAGTTCAAGGACATGTATTGTATGGCAGATAGATGGGTCAGATGGAGGAGGAAGATCAGCCGTCAGATCAAGGGGATAAACGACGGAGATTTCTAGGCGGAGAGTATCAGTAAAGACGGGAGTGGGGCGAGCATGAGCCATTGGATCTCGGGCGTACAGATCCAACGGTCATCGGGTGTCGAAGGTGCGTGACGTTTATCAGGAGTGTGACTTTGGCAGTAGAAGAGAGAGGAAACCACTCTCCATCGCGCGTTAACGTGCCATTACTTTGCAGGCGCAGGGAGAGCGGACACCGTCCGATCGCATCAGAGATGATCAGATGGTGGGGACTTGATCGTGTGGGTTTTCGTCAAGAGTGATGTAGGACCGTTGGATCGGGGTGATGGAGATCAATGGCTAAGGCGCGATGGTGAGTAGTTTGTGAAGGCGTGTAGTCATATGGGTGTGGGTTTATGGGGATATGGGTTTAAGCACTCAAGGCTTAAGAACAATGGGGTTTTATATGGTTTTTAACAAAAGAGCGCTGGAAATGGAGACAAAGGGAGGGTGAGAGAGTTAAAGGAGAAGGCGAGGATGACCGGTATGGGTCTCTTTTGAGAGTAACCTAGGACCAAGTTTGCCTCCAGCATTCATAGAATCAATGTTATATAGCAGAGCTAACAGCTACAAAAGGACATTGTTGGTGTAGTAAAGGAAGAAAAATAAATGGACAATCAATACACAGCCTATTAGAAACCTCACTTTTTCAGAAGACAGGGTTATCAAATGTCAAGTTGGTTAGATTTACGAACAACATCCTCTACCAGGTATAGATATTTGTTTTATGGATATTGTTATTATTGTAAAAAATTTGGACATAACGCCATAAATTGTAGAGCTTATGTCAGAATAATTGATTTTGGAAATTTTAAGATGAGAAAGAATGGATTCAAAAATTTTAAAACAATTGGATGCATGCAATGGAGAGAGAAGGTAGAAGAAAAGAAACATGACAAGTGTGACTTAGTTTTGTATGCTCAAGATCAAAATAATAAACGGTACATGTACAGGAGACAAAAGCAAGTTTGTTTCCCTCAATGAAAATAGAACTGGAAAATTCACATTTAGTAATAATGAAGTAGGTAGAATTAAAGGAAAGGGTATAGTATGTCTAAACAATGGAACAGGAAAGGCTCAAGTTGTACTGTTTGTAGACAGTTTAAAACATAACTTGTTGAGTGTAAGTCAGATGTGTAACAAAGGTTGTGATGTTCTTTTTAGAACTCAAGATTGTGAAATCAGGTTGACATCTACAGGGAAGATTTTTCTAAAGGAGTTCAAACTGAGAATAATGTATATATATTGAAAGAAGAGAATGAGGAATGATACATAAGAAAACAAGATGAATCCTAGCTATGGCATAGGAGATTGGGGCATCTCAACTTTGATCACATCATCAAACTCAACAAGAAGAAAGAAGTCAAAGATATACCAACAATAAAAAGGCCTCAAAACACTATCAACAAGTACTGTTAGATGGGAAAACAAACATGAACATCATTCAAAGTCAAAGATAAACTATCAAGCAGTAAGACCTTACAGCTAGTTCATATCGATCTATATGGGCTTTCCAAAACAAAAGCACTAGGAGGAGAATAATATTTGATGTTGGTAATATATGACTATGCAAGATTAGCATGCATGGCATTTCTCAAATATAAGTTAGAAGTATTTCATAAATTTAAAACATTTAAGGCATTGGCAGAAAATCAAATAGGATGCAAAATAAAGTGCATAAGGTCAGAAAAAGGAGGTGAATTTACATCAGATGGGTTGCAGACCTATGTAAGGAATGTGAGATAAAGAAACAATATACTATTGCAAACACACCACAAAAGAATGGAGTCACAGAGAGAAAAAACAGGTATGTTCAACAAATAGCTAGAGCCATGATGCAAGAAAGAAAGATTGTCAAAACCTATTGGGTAGAAGCAGTGCATACAACAATAGACATTCTCAATAAGGTCCATCTTAGACAAAATTGTGATAAGACACCTTATGAATTGTGGCACGGGAAACTAGCAACAATCAAACATTTTAAAGTGTTCAAAAGTAAATGTTATATCAAAAATACTGATGAGAAGTTGGGAAAGTTTGATGCTCGATTTGATGAGGGAATATTCCTAGGATATTCATAAAAAAGTAAAGGATACAAGTGCTATAATAAAATACTACACAATATTGTGGAATGCATAGATGTAAAGGTTGATGAGGAGCTACCTAATAAGAACAAGAACACATGTTTTATCAATCCTCTAAACTATTATCACCATATGTTATGAAACCAGCTCAAGAAAATATAGAAAAGATAGATCAACACCTTAGAATTCAGCCTCTTTGAGGGGGCAACCTCCATTACATTACATAAATGAACAATTCTTGGATGATACAAAATGAAAGACCTCCTTTCTATATATAGGAGTCTAAGGGGTCATAACATAACCAGAGCCGACATAACAATAATAATGTAAGGGCACAATAATAATAATAGTGGGCTTCTATGGGGCACAATAGTAACAATATGGGCACTACATGGGTACATCAATATAATAAGTGGTTTGTACTAATAACAATAAGGGGTGACACTATGGCCACTACATGGGTACATCAATATAATAAGTGGTTTGTACTAATAACAATAAGGGGTGACACTAGTAGTATAGGGGCCTAACATGCCCCTCTCCTTCAAAAAGTGTTGTCCTCAATGCTTGAGTAGTTCTTGATGCTTCTGTATAAAATTCTTGTCGTCCCATGTGGAATCTTCTGCTGGTAAGTACTTCCACCTAATGAGATACGTTGAAATTGATCGATTTCTTAGCTGCTCCATATGAGGATTCGGTGCATCCTGTAACCTGACTCTAGAAGTAGCATCTGCATCTGCCAGGCGTGCATTTTGTGATTGTATCCATGCCTGCACTGTGGCATCATCTCATTTTATAGATGGCCCTGCTGATGAAACTGATGAATGCACCAACACTGGGGTATTTGCAGACAGATTAGAAACTCTTTGATGTAATGCTAGCATCTTGCCATGCAGTAAATTAGCTAAACCATTTAAGTCCTGCTTAGCATGCTCTTGACTACTTGCGACTTGATGTCCCTGCAAAACTCTCGATCCAACTTGATAGTTGCATAGAGAAGAGCTTACTGTGGTGACTGCAATATTTGTACCAGGAGAACTACACCCGCGTTTTGATGCATCACTTGCTTTTCTGGCAACAACACGCACATCACTGTCATTTGTCATATTTTCAAATTTCATTACCTGAAGACTGGCAATGGACCTTGAACCATCAGCCT
>APFE030644041.1:243222-266650 GCA_000404065.3 Pinus taeda | reverse complement strand
ACACTATGGGCACTACATGGGTACATCAATATAATAAGTGGTTTGTACTAATAACAATAAGGGGTGACACTATGGGCACTACATGGGTACATCAATATAATAAGTGGTTTGTACTAATAACAATAAGGGGTGACACTAGTAGTATAGGGGCCTAACACCATATCAATAAGGAGAATGAAATACAAGATGAAGAATTAGTAGATACCAAGACTCATCAAAAAGGACCTTCAAGATACACTCAAAAGAATCACCCTGAAAATCAAATTATTGGAGATAAAAGTGAAAGAGTACAAACAAGGAGAAAACTAATAGAAAAGTTTGAGCAAGGTCATATAACCATGTTGTCACAGATAGAGCCAAAGAGCTTTGGGGAGGAAAGTAAAGAAAAAAGTTGGATAGATGATATGAATGAATAATTATACCAAATTGAGAAAAACGAGACTTGGGAACTAACACCAATCCTTGTCGGAAATAATATCATTGGCACAAAATGGGTTTTCAAAAATAAAATGAATTAACATGGTCGAGTTGTTCGAAATAAAGCCAGACTTGTGTGTAAGGGATAGTCATAAATAGAAGGACTTGATTATGAATAAACCTTTGCACCAGTTGTGATATTGGAGGAAATCAGGATGTTTTTGGCCTTTGAATGCTACAATGGTTTCAAGGTGTATCAAATGGATGTGAAATCTGATTTCCTAAATGGTGATCTTGAGGAAGAAGTCTATATGGAACCACTTGAAGTTTCTCATTGACAAATAGGCCTAATTATGTCTGTAGGTTAAAGAAAACATTATATGGTATTAAACAAGAACCATGGGCGTGGTACTCTAGAGTGGATAAGTACCTTAAAAAATGAGGGTTCAAGAGAGGAGGAGCTGATAGTAATCTATACATTAAGGTGGATGGAGATGAATTGCTAGTTATAGTTGTCTACATGGATGATTTTATGTTTAGTAGCAATAAGCATCATCTAGTAGAATGGTTTGCTTAAGAGATGAAGATCGATTTCGAAATATCTATGATCAGAGAACTTACCTTCTACCTAAGGCTCCAGATCTTACAAAACCATGGAGGCATATTCATTTCTCAAGAGAAATATCTAGGAGATATGTTGAAAATATTTCAAATGGAAGAATGTAAACCTGTCTCAACCCCCATGATTATCGGATGTAAATTGTGTGCGGATGATGAATCACCTGATGTGGACCAAAAGAAATATAGATCTATTATAGGAAGTCTATTATACCTAACAGATTCTCAACTAAATATAATGTTGGTAGTCAGATTAGTAGCAAGGTATCAATTAGCACCCAAACAAAGTCATTTGTTAGTAGCAAAAAGAATATTTAGGTACTTGAAGGGGACTATAAGCTATGGTCTACGGCATCTGAAAGGTAAGGATTTTACTTTGATAGCATACAAAGATGCATATTGGGTGAGTTATGTGGATGAAAGAAAAAGTATGAGTGATAGTGCATTCTATCTAGGAAAATCATTGGTGGCATGGCTAAGCAAAAAAAAAATGTCAATGTCTCTATCTACCGCAGAACCTAAGTACATAGTAGCTATAGCATGTTGCACTCAAGTATTATGGATGAAACAAACATTGCAAGACATGAAGGTAAATTTTAATGAACCTATATCTATCAAGTGCGACAATACAAGTGAAACAACGATTTCAAAATATCCTATGCTCCATTCAAAGACTAAAAAATTGCCTATAAAGTACCACTTTCTCATAGAACAAGTGGTTGAGAAAATAGTGAAGATGGAGTACATACCCACCAAGGAACAAATAGAAAACATATTTACAAAACACCTTGCTAAAGAATCATTTGAATATTTGAGAAACAAGTTGGGAATAGTACCTATAGACTCTCTTCACTAATTTGAATTCAAAAGGAGAACCTAAAAGACTGCAAAGTATATGAAATTTGAGAAAGATCTAAGGGGGAGATTATTGGAGCAAGAAGAAGTAATGAAGAGGAACACAAAGCGTATGATCACGACAAGAATTTGAAGCAGTTAAAGAGGTTGAAAGAAAAAAAGCATCATCAACGTGTGAAATCAAGTCATGTTTCCTAGGAGTTATCAACATCAATCAGGTTCACCATTCAAAAGCCCATTCTTCAATGAATCCTTTTTTTAACATATGCATGAACTTGTAAATAAATTTCTGCAAGTAGACACAGTACTAGTACTTTTAAGACAATTGCATATCTATTTGCTATCTATTCACATTATGTTTAAAGCTAAGCATAACTTATTGTGAAATTGCATCATCAATTTTTCTCAATATTCTTCATTCTTTGATTGCACCAATAAATATTGTGATGATTCGAGTTAAACATTTGATATATAAATCCTAAGAGCCATCCAAATATAAACATGGAAGTAAGAGAAAAGATAATTTCATCAAATGGAGGAACATACTTTATATATGTTTATGTTTAGTTTATAGATGCATTCATCATGAAGCATCATGAGATCTACATCAGAACCTTATTATTGGAAATATTCATGTGAAGACTTCTATATCAAAAATTAATCAAATGTTGTACCAATTTCACTACATCACTAGGATTTTTTTAAATCCTTCAAGACTGTTATTTTGATAACTATTGTGAATGCTTGAAGAAGAAAAATGAATTTATCAACAAAAGATGAAATTTTAGAGAAATTGCAGCGAGAGCAATCTCCATTTAAAACCAAAAAAAATAGAAATTATCTTTTCTCATCAATCTCATTTCAAAGAAGTGATAGATTTTTGAAGGAAAATGGGACTCAGGGATATCAAATATCCCAGTAGAAATCTCTTTCAAATAAAGATATTGAAGGACTCAATGCATAAATAGACATTCAAATGTATTATACTACAGAAGTAAAATAAAATTTATAAAATGTCTCTACAAATAAAAGGCCATGGGTGATTGAAACTTCATTACTATTGTTGTAAGGATTTAGATAATACTGATGTTACATGATCAAAGTGAATTTATGAAGAAATATTTGCAAAGCATCTCCATGTGAGTGGAGGAAGATCAAATTCCTTCACCTCAAAGAGTAAATCAAGAGTTAGTAATCCTACAAAATAAGAAATGAAATTGTATAAAGAAAGCATTCTCCATGTTCATACAAGATTCAAAAATCAAATCTCATACATCTCCTAACAAACAAACGGAGAGACATTTAAATACATTGTTATGTCAAAACTATTCTCTACATCCATTGAGATGCAATTTCTGGGAATTCAACTCCAAGATAATCCAAATAACAATAAAATGTTAAATAGGATTTTCCAGTAAATTCCATTGAAAAGGGAATCACTAAGCATTGATCACTTTCCTGCATAGAAAAAAGCGGGGGGGAGAGATACATAATAGCTCAAGAAATCAGAAAAAGTAAGCATAAAGAGGAAAATTGCATCCATTAAAGAGAACTAAGTGCTCAAAATGATTTCAATATATCATGAAAATGTATGAATAGTGATAAGGAGAGTAACACAAAGAAAAAGAAGAGTAACATTCAAATTGCAATTATGAAGGTCAAAAATTTGACTGGAGCAGAGATGTCAAGTACAAAAAGATAGGACCATACTTCGCATTGATAGCCAGTGGATAGAAGTAGTGCTAAAATTCTCTTAGATATCATGAAATCTCTTGAGACAGTGGAATAATTGTATGCAACAGAATAATAACGTACACAGGAATATGAGACGGTGGAATAATTGTATGCAGGAGAATAATAATGTACATAGGAATACGGTGCAGTGGAATAATTGTGTGCAACCGAATAATAATAATAATGACTCACAAAGGAATAGTTATATGCAACATTGTTATTTTCTATTAATTTTTTTTACTCAGCGTTGATTGCCAACTTAGAGAAACATTTGTGGTTATTATGGCATTCAAGCGTCCATTATCACTATTATTGTTGCACAACAGGGATTCAATGTATTATTGAATAATAATGGTGGTTAAACCACTGCTGGAAATATTTTTTATCATTATTTCATCAAAGAGTAAAATTAGGGTTTTGAGCCCTAGGCACTTACGTCAATGCATATTTATTTCTTCCCACTGAAAAGAAGTTTTTGATAGAATACCAAACGATCAAAATCCTTTATATGGTCAGGCTGTTGGTCTCTACAAATAATAGCTATCTTTTGGTTGAGGAATTCAGAAGTAGAGAGGTTTAGAATTCGAAATTGATTGGTTTTTTTTCAAGAGTTGTATTCAATTCACATTACAAGTTTTTTGCACAAAGCACCTATATTTTGTCAAAACTTCAAGTGTGTACTCCTACTGATTTCTATGCATAAATCTTGAATCGATTTATTTTCTCATATTACTTGCATTGGGATTCATACAAATATTACATGAATTGCGGCAGAAAAATATGGATGTAAACCTTATGTTGATTTGCATTTTTTTCGGAAGTGTATTCAATTCACATTACGAGTTTTACATATGATTACTCCTATTGATTGCTATGCATGGACGAAATAAGAAATGAAATTTTATAAAGAAAGCATTCTCCATGTTCATACAAGATTCAAAAATCAAATCTCTTACATATCCTAACAAACGAATGAAAAGGCATTTAAATACATTGTTATGTCAAAACTATTCTCTACATCCATTGAGATTCAATTTCTGGGAATTCAACTCCAAGATAATTCAAATAACAATAAAATGTTAAATAGGATTTTCCAGTAAATTCCATTGAAAAGGGAATCACTAAGCATTGATCACTTTCCTACATAGAAAAAAGCGGGGGGTGGGGGGGGGATACATAATAGCTCAAGAAATCATAAAAAGTAAGCATAAAGAGGAAAATTGGCATCCATTAAAGAGAACCAAACGCTCAAAATAATTTCAATATATCATGATAATGAATGAATAGTGATAAGGAGAGTAATGTAAGGAAAAAGAAGAGTAACATTCAAATTGCAATTATAAAGGTCAAAAATTTGACTGGAGTAGAGATGTCAGGTACAAAAAGGTAGGACCATACTTAGCATTAACAACCAGTGGATAGAAGCAGTGCTAAAATTCTCTTAGATATCATGAAATTTCTTGAGGTAGTGGAATAAGTGTATGCAACAGAATAATAACGTACACAAGAATGTGAGACAGTGGAATAATTGTATGCAGCAGAATAATAATGTACATAGGAATACGATGCAGTGGAATAATTGTGTGCAACTGAATAATAATGATAATGACTCACAAAGGAATAATTATATGCAACATTGTTATTTTTTATTGATTTTTTTTTCCTCAGCATTGATCGCCAACTTAGAGAAACATTTGTGGTTATTATGGCATTCAAGCATCCATTATCACTATTATTGCTGCACAACAGGTATTCAATGTATTATTGAACAATAATGGTGGTTAAACCATTGTTGGAAATATTTTTTATCATTATTTCATCAAAGAGTAAAATTAGGGTTTTGAGCCCTAAGTACTTACCTCAATGCATATTTATTTCTTCCCACCGAAAAGAAGTTTTTGATAGAATACCAAATGATCAAAATCCTTTATATGGTCTGGCTACTAGTCTCTGCAAATAATAGCTATCTTTTGGTTGAGGAATTCAGAATTAGAGAGGTTTAGAATTCGAAATTGATTGGTTTTTTTTTTAAGAATTGTATTCAATTCACATTACAAGTTTTTGGCTAAAAGCACCTATATTCTGTCAAAACTTCAAGTGCGTACTCCTATTGATTTCTATGCGTAAATATTGAATCAATTTATTTGCTCATATTAATTGCATTGGGATTCATACAAATATTACATGAATTGCAGTAGACAAATATGGACGTAAACCTTATGTTGATTTGTGTTTTTTTCAGAAGTGTATTCAATTCACATTACGAGTTTTAAATATGATTACTCCTATTGATTGCTATGCATGGACAAAATAAGAAATGAAATTGTATAAAGAAATCATTCTCCATGTTCATACAAGATTCAAAAATCAAATCTCATACATCTCCTAACAAACGAATGAAGAGACATTTAAATACATTGTTCTGTCAAAACTATTCTCTACATCTATTGAGATGCAATTTCTAGGAATTCAACTCCAAGATAATCCAAATAACAATAAAATGTTAAATAGAATTTTCCAGTAAATTCCATTGAAAAGGGAATCATTAAGCATTGATCAATTTCCTGCATAGAAAAAATTGGGGGGAGAGATACATAATAGCTCAAGAAATTAGAAAAAGTAAGCATAAAGAGGAAAATTGGCATCCATTAAAGAGAACCAAGCGCTCAAAATGATTTCAATATATCATGATAATGTATGAATAGTGATAAGGAGAGTAACACAAGGAAAAAGAAGAGTAACATTCAAATTGCAATTATGAATGTCAAAAATTTGTCTGGAGCAGAGATGTTAGGTACAAAAAGATAAGACCATACTTAGCATTGATAGCCAGTGGATAGAAGCAGTGCTAAAATTCTCTTAGATGTCATGAAATCTCTTGAGATAGTGGAATAATTGCATGCAACAGAATAATAATGTACACAGGAATATGAGACAGTGGAATAATTGTATGCAACAGAATAATAATGTACATAGGAATACGATGCAGTGGAATAATTGTGTGCAACCGAATAATAATAATAATGACTCACAAAGGAATAATTATATGCAAAATTGTTATTTTCTATTGATTTTTTTTTCCTCAGCATTGATCGCCAACTTAGAGAAACATTTGTGGTTATTATGGAATTCAAGCATCTATTATCACTATTATTGCTACACAACAGGTATTCAATGTATTATTGAATAATAATGGTGGTTAAACCATTGTTGAAAATATTTTTTATCATTATTTCATCAAAGAGTAAAATTAGGGTTTTGAGCCCTAGGCACTTACCTCAATGTATATTTATTTCTTCCCACCGAAAATAGAATTTGAAATTGATTGTTTTTTTTTAAGAATTGTATTCAATTCACATTACACGTTTTTGGCACAAAACACCTATATTCTGTCAAAACTTCAAGTGTTTACTCCTAATGATTTCTATGCATAAATCTTGAATCAATTTATTTGCTCATATTACTTGCATTGGGATTCATACAAATATTACATGAATTGTGGCAGAAAAATATGGACATAAACTTTATGTTGATTTGTGTTTTTTTTCTGAAAGTGTATTCAATTCACTTTACAAGTTTTAAATCCGATTACTCCTATTGATTGCTATGCATGGATTTTGAGTGGTGGAGTATAATCCTTGATTATTGAAGACATCATTTAGTGTTTTTGGCATCGGTAGAAAGTTTGGTATGTTAAAAGCCCCAGAGGTAGCGATCAATCTCAAAGATTCTATTTATATGATCACTGGTGGTATGCAATAGTTTACATCTTTGCAACAGTGGTGTTATTCCTCTTCAACATGCTGAATATTGATCTGATGTGAAGATCTTGTTTTTGAAAACTGGATTGTTGAAACTGTTGAGCCATCCTTGGTGAGGTTATTGGGATGCAATGGAACATTGGATCATCAAGCCTAGAGTCTGTAGTTGACGAGATGAAGTCTGCAATTGTCTTAAGGAGGAGATGGAGTCTACAGTCGAGGAGATGGAGTCTGCAATCGAGGAGATGGAGCATAAGAATATGCAATCAAGGAGATGGAGTCTATAGTCAATGAGATGGAGTGTAAGGAGGAGATGGAGTATGTAGTCGAGGTGATGGAGTCTATAGTCGAGCATGAAATATACACGGTGAACTGTGAGCATTATGCGATAAGACTACAGAAAAGCCAAAAGTATTTTATTATAGTCTATGCGTAAAGCATGAAACATTCCAAATCGATTGAAGCTTGTGAATGGAACAGTCCCTTCCATGAAGACATAATGATGTTGAAGTAATCAACCAATCTCCTGGTAAGAAAACCACTCAAAGCTTGTTCCAATGATTATTTTGAGATAGCCAATATTTTCTAGCCATGGTTTCTACCTGTATAAAGCTACACAATCTATTCCCTATTGACATATAAGTTTTTGAATGAAAGATTTTAGTCAAGTTTTCAAATTCTTTAATATGGTATTATCCCTATATGGCATCACATAATTTAATATAAATGTAGCCATTAGTCTTTTGGATAACTTGGACAAAGACATGAATAAGGGAGTGGTACTCATAGTATTTTCCCATGCTGGTGAGGATCATCAATGACAACTATATATATGCAAGAGTAACAAAATATGTGAAGGACAAGTTCACTTTGTCAAAGAATTCCATATTTGAAGGACAAGTCCACTTTGTCAAAGAATGAAATATTTGAAGGACAAGTCCACTTTGTCAAAGAATGTCATGGGTCAAGACATATCTGCAATTGACTTAATAAACATTGAGTAGATTTCTCAAAGGGTTATAGAAATTTCAAAATATCGAAAAAAACTTCATTCTTATCTTGTGTCAAAAACGTTAGATATTGCTCCAAACCTTGCAAGATTAATTGGCGGAATGGTGCATGCAAAAAAGTTTACTGATGGGAGGCAGCTAGAGGCAACATTCATGTTGTACATTGGAAACATTCATTCAATACCCAATAAAAGTAGAAATCATCCATTACTTTAAGATTATGGTGGAAACCAATCACAATTTTTGTGGATATCATGCTAGGGAACTTCATGGAATCAATGAAGCACTATATATATTTAATAAATAAAAAATACAATTTCAAAATACATAATGTAGATGAAATGGATATTCAAGGTTGTTGTAATGGTTCAATGTTCATTTTTGCAGATATATTGCCTATTACATACAAGGTTATGAAGTTACATCCTTAAATACTTGCCTCACATTTTCAATGTCTCATGTACTTAATGATGCAATGAACTTATTATTTGGTGACTATAATTCATAATATATTACAAAGTGTTCTCTCAACAAAATATGTGCAACATTTGCCAAATTGTTTTCAAAACAATATTTTACTGTATTCAATCATTTATGAAGCTTATTTGGAGTAATGTTATTCAAGTAGCATTCAATCAATGATAATGTCAACATTGTTGATCCAGAAAAAGACATTATAGTTTATATATCATTAATGAAATTATGGAAGCTACACTAAGGGCACTTTTATAGGCTAACCCCTTTGCATTCATGTCAAAGGGGGAGTGATCTGAGTTGACTCAACTCTTGGATTTAACCAAGATATTTTGCTTTTGTGATGTGATTAGAATTGCATTTAAAATAGCATAAAGGAACATAAATGCATGTTGTAAAGAAGAAGGAACATGACAATCATCACCAACATAAAACTCAAGACATTGATAACAGAGTTCGTCCAGGAGGGACTACGTCTCTGGGCCCTAGTGTCAAGATGGTTTAGGCCGCTACACTAAGTGTTGTCAATAGTGATGATGGACATAGGTGGTGATGTTGTTATCATACAAGGAAAATGCCGTCACGTAGGAGTGGCTCCACTAGATGTTCCACTACAGGAACTCTCAATAAAAAATGACTCCTATCAGTAGGACATAAGCTCATGCATGATGATAATGAGCATCCCACCAACATGGCATCAAAGGATCTCAATGCAAACATACACGGTGGCACATGAGTATCCCATCAACATGACGACAAAGGGATCTCAGACAAAACATGATGAATCATGACAACAAGTACATCCCACAGATGATTCCATGTCACATCAAGAAGGAATCATGAAACAAGTAAGAAAACACGATCACACATCAAACATAAAACAAAGATCTGTGCAACACAATGCATCTCATAGAAAAGAGAAGTACATGAACACATATACCTCACATCTTGGGGTCATATGAAGAAAAGGATGTCAAACTGCTGAAGCTAGCCATACCATCAATCTCACGGCATCGAATCTCATGGAATTATTGCTTGCACATTGAACACTGACACTTGCACTCCACTTTGAAAAGTGGCTAAAAAATTAAATGATCAAATGGAAAATTTGATTGCACCATCAGATTCGTGGTGTCGAATAGTGTAAAATCGATTGTCAAATTTCTGAATTATGAGAAAGTGGAAATTTGGGGCTACATGAATCTTTTAGATTCACCCTAGATTCCTCAAAGATTCCCTTGTCCGGGTCATATGAAGATCTTTCACTCAGATCAAAATTCTGACTGTGCCATTAGGTTCATGTCGCTGAGAAGTGTAAGATCAACATAAAATTTTTCCAATTTGGACACTGGAAAAATCTCGCCCTCTTGGAAATTTGGCTAAATCATGGTTCTGCCTACTCTTTTCTCGAGGATCATGGTTCCACCTGCAAAAATTAATTAAAAGATACATGTCTCGAAAAGTGTGTTAGGGTTCCACTCCTGGTTCCATCGCTCATAGTTCTACAGTGCGCGCTCCTATCCTCTCTCCATTCTGCCACCTCCATTTCCTATGCAAAATAAGTTGAAGGGTTAAATACATAATTGTGATAGAGTTAACAAAGCTGACCCATGTGGCTCAATAGTGGCGGAGGAGGCTATGAAGGCAGAGGTTGCGGTTTCGAATCTCCACCTCTCCAAAATAGTGCGTTAAACTTTTTTTGTTGGGAACATTACTACCATTGCATTTATGAGGCATGGTTGCATTGGTGTATTTGTTGTATTGATTTGTTTTGGGTTGTATTATGTGGGACTGTCACATGGGCAGGGCCGGCGGACCCGACCATAGGTTCAACTCCCATCAGTATCATACCATATGTAATATGTAGAGGTTAGGGTGTGGGTTGGGTTCACTGAAGGTGGCCCGCACACCCAATACATTAATATAGTTGTTGTGTGTTGGTTGGGGGCCGACAGGAGTCATGGCCTGTCGGCCATTTTTTTAATAAAATTTTGTTATGTAGTGTTAAGGTCCGACGAGGGTGGCGGGGGTCACGGCCTGCCACCCAATTAATTATATATATATAATATATATAATATATATATATATATAATACAATAATTAGGTATTTTGAAAATTCAAAAAATTGACCAAAGGAGTCAATTTAAGTGGGCCACAAATTTTCCTAGAATCGGGCCCAGGTTAGCCAGAATTTGGTGGTTGGATTTTGTCCAAATTGCAGCCTCCTTAAGCCTACCCAGTCACCCAAGTCAACCCTGAACTTTGACTACTCCTAACTTTCGCATAGGAACTCAGTTTGACGAATCGTTCACACCACCATGATCATAACGACGAGATCTTCAACATGAACCTAGTTCAAGCATAATCCAAACACTTTGATTTTTGACCCTTTTTGAGTCCTCTAGGACTTCTGCCTGTGTTTGGAGCCACTTGGATCAAGGAGGTAAGCAAAGGTTATAGGTAGTAACGATAAATACGCAGAGTTCATGGGAAGCGATGAGAAACACATAGAGGTTATGGCCAATAAGGAGAAATACATTTGAGGACAAAAGGAGGAGGACGAATGAGTTGCCATCGATGCCAAAGGGGGATATTGTTGGCAATGTTGGCATTGATGTCAAGTTATGTTGTTTTATTAATGTTGATAAATGTTATTGATGTTACTAAGCTCACTAATGATAACTTATGTTGAATATAAAAGGCTGAAGGTGATGTGAAGTGCAAAGGCTATGCTAATCATTGTGATAGTGAAACATTGAGAAAAAAGATGGAATACATACAATTGTTAGAACAAAAAATGTATATAATCCAAATCTGATTTATCTCTTATAATTATTTATGAATGAGGTGTTAATTCAGCTCTATTTATTTTTACAAACAATTTTTTGAACTAAAAATGAAAGGACAAGCTTGTGAAAAGTTTTGGAAGTCGAAGAGACTATGTTTCATTTCATATTCCTCCGAAGAATACAAACAACCAAGAGGGATTGCTTATGAAATAGACAATGTGGAATGGAACAATGTTCCTTTTTTACTATGCATGGAAGTGGTTTGCATCGTAAAATGATGAGCAATAGTAGAAAAGAAGTGTAAAGAGAAGGAGTAGTTCAATAGAAAACTTGACAACAAAATTGGATATGAGGTATCTAGCACTAATGACTTGAGAAATTTTTGTTCTTTTCTATGTTGCAGCTTGAAAAAGAATATGTTGTAGCATGTTGAGGTAGGAGCTTCCTATGGGCTGTAGCCTGCAGAAAACTAGTGGGAGTTGAAGCTTCCGTTGAGGTAGGAGCCTCTTGTAGTTAGGAGCCTACAAAATCTTTTATGTAAAAAGGAGTAGTAGCTTACCTTCACATCAATTTCAACCTAAGATTTCATGGTTTTCTCCCTTCGGGGTTTCCACTTATATCTGGTGTCTTCATGTGTTTTATTCTTTCATGTTGTATGAATGCAATTTAGTCTTGATAAACATATTAGCAAACTGTTCTCCTTGAAATATGAAAAGGAAATACAATAACTATTGAGCATATAAATAAATCATTAACTGCATAAGAATAAGATAAGTTGAGCAGAAATAAAGAAATAGATTATTGATCCACGCCCCCTCTCATTAATTTCCCTTCTTAAATATCAAAAGGCTTTGGAAAAGGCAAAATGACATTTTGGCACATTTATTTATGAAGATAATGGAAATTAGGAGAAAAGGAAGGTGAAAGGTCACATGTTGCATGTGAGGAGGAAATTGAAGGAAAATAATGGAAAATGAAGAAATTAGAGGCCTCATTGATAAAAAGTCTTATGAGGATGAGTGTGTAAGATTTTTCTTAGGTTTTGGCATTGGATCAAGAAAGGAAAAGAATGCAAGATGAAGCAAAGAGCAAGCAGGGGAACGTAGGATATGACAGTTACAACAAGATTCTTTGCAGGTATCAATTTGCATGTGTATTTTCCTTGCTAGATTTGGCATGCATGGTATTGCATGTGGTTCTTTTTGTTATTATGGTAGGGTTTTTCTAGGTGTAAATGTGTTTTCAACCTAGCCTTTGCATTTCCTGATAGCCATTGTGTGATGGGGTTCTCATGTTTGGTTGAGTTGGATTGCAGGATGGATTTGAAGCTGAGTGAGGTAGATCTCCAAATGATACAGCACATGGCCTAGCGTTCCCTAAACCAGACCATGTATTATGGTAAAACTACTAACCTAGTTACTGCTAAGCCAGACTGTGGGTTGCGGTAAAGCTAGAATTGTGTTTCCTTAATGGGCCTAAGAATCCTTGTCATTGAATGGAAGGTTATATAGTAAATCCAAGAGGTGGTTTTCTCTCTGTTGGGCCTAGTAATCCCAGGTTTGGGATATGCGGTAAAGCCTGGAGAGTGGGTCTTGGTTTAGGGCCTAGTAATCTGGGTTTAAATTGCGGTAAAGCCTCAGAGACTAGGATTGGAATTGGTGTTGTTTTAATGCAATATGAAATACCCATTGCTTTAGAAAGTTGTCCAATCAATAGAAAGTATTTACACAAAGCTATTTATGAGAAGGAAATGTTGACAATACTATATGCACTTAAGAAATGGTGACCCTACTTAATGCGAAGACACTTCAAGGTAAATAAGGATCATGATAGTCTTAAATACTTTTAAGAACAAAGATTATCCTCTAAAGAGCAATAAAATGGGTCATAAAGATGCTAGGTTATGACTTTGAAATCATCTACAAAAACCGGAAGAAAAATGTTGTGGTAGATGCACTCTCAAGAAAGGATGAGGATGTGTAAGCATTATTGTGCACCATTTCTATTATCCAACCAGATTGGATAAACGAAGCAAGGGAAGAATGAAATAATGACGAAGAAGTTTGGGCACTCATTCAAAAGTTACAACAAGTTTCCAATACATCGGATACATTTAGCTATAAAAATGATTCATTATGGTACAAATATCGCTTATACCTATGTAAGAATTCCCAACTCAAACAAAATATTCTTATGGAATTGCAGACTTCTCCCTTAGGAGGGCACTCAAGATTTTTAAAAACTTACTATAGGGTTAAGAAGGAGTTTTTTTGGGATGGCCTTAAATTAGATATTCAAAATTTTGTGGTAGAATGTTTGGTTTTCCAACAAAATAAAGTTGAAACAATTAAGACACCAGGTCTATTACAACCTTTATCCATTCGAAGCCAACATTGAGAGGAGGTTGCAATGGATTTTATCATAGGTTTACCCAAGTCCGAAGGAAAGACTGTCGTCATGGTGGTAGCTGATAGACTTACCAAGTATGCACACTTTTGTGCATTATCACATCCATTTAAAGCTAGTACAATTTCTATTGCATTTATGGAAACAATTCAAAAGCTACATGGAAACCCAAAGATTATTGTAAGCGACAGAGATCCCATTTTCACTGGAAATTTTTGGACATAATTATTTTCTTTTCTTGGTACTCAGTTAGCTCATAGCTCATCTTATCATCCTTAATATGATGGGAAAACTTGAGATAGTAAACAAATGTTTGGAAGGGTATCTTCATTGCTTTGTATCTGATAAACAAACACAATGGGTCAAATGGTTGCCTCTAGCTGAATGGTGGTATAACACTTCCTTACATACTGCAACAAAAATGACCCCATTTATGGCACTTTATGGATATCATCCACCATCCATCACCTCATATTTAAGAGAAAATTCTAAGGTTCAAGCAGTGGAACATCACATCAAGCATCAACAACAAGTTCTCCAACTCTTAAAGGATAACCTCACGTTGGTGCAGAATAGAATGAAACAATAGGTAGATCAACATTGCAGTGAAATAAGTTTTGATGTAGGTGACTAGGTACTCCTATGGCTACAACCATATAAACAAATGTCCCTCAAGAAAGCTAAGAAGGATGATAAATTACCGCCAAAGTATTATGGTCTGTACAAGGTGTTGCAAAAGATTGGTACTATGGCATACAAATTGGAGCTTCCTGCAGCTTCTCGAGTGCACCCAATTTTCCATGTTTCATGTTTAAAGAAAGTTATAGGTGATAAGCTACCAGTTCAAACAATATTGCCAAAACTTGATGAGGAAGGAAAATTTATATTGGAACTAGAAGCAGTCACAAAAACAAGAACTCGACAGTTACGAAATTGATCAATTTCGGAATATCTCATCAAGTGGAAGAACTTATCTGTTGAATATTCCACATGGGAGGATGAGAATTTTATACAGAAGCATCCAGAACTACTCAAGCGTTGAGGACAACACTTTTTTGAAGTAGAGGAGCATGTTAGGTCCCTATAATATTAGTGATTCCCCCATTACTATTGTCATTGTATCCCTTGTTATTATTGTTGTTCCCCTATTGTCCCCATATTGCTATTATTGTGCTCCAATCCCTCTATTGTTATTTTTGTGCCTTTATATTATTATTGTTAGGTAAGCTTGGTTATATTGTGACCCCTTAGACTCCTATATATAGAAAGGAAGTTTTTTCATTTGAGTCATCTAAGAATTGTTCATTTGTGTAATGTAAAGGAGGTTGCCCCCTCGAAGAGTCTGAATTCTAAGGCGTTTATCTCTCTTTTCTATCTTTTTGTGAGCAGGTTTCATAATAGACAATTGTGTGAAGGGATGTAAAGTTTTATGATGAGAAAGTGATGCAGTGCTCTCTTGAGAGGGAGCTTCAGATCTGACCAGAGGAGGATGTTTTAACTCCAAAGTAGGAGCCTCAAGAGGAGCCTTAGGAAGTTGTGGAGAAACCACAAATTGAGGAGCAGAGATGAGGCATTGTGGAGACATCCACTCAAGAAAACACATCCAAATAAGGTAGAAAAAGAACCAGGGAAGCTAATAGACTTGTGCAGCATGTGATGGAGAATGTGGGAGCTCCTTCAAATTTGTGTAGGCAAAGAAGGTCACTTGAGAGGAACACTAGATACATGGCTCTAATCACTAAGTTTGTAGAGATTTAGCCATCTATTTTGAGGAAGTAGTAGAGCAACCTATTTAAGTTGATGTAATGGTGGAAGAATATGAATCCATTGTAAATAACAGTGTTTGGGAAGTGGTCCTAAGACAAGAAAATAAATCAGTTTTGGTTTCAAGATGGATATTCAAGCTTAAGCATGTAGAAAATGAAAGCATAGATAAGTATAATGCCAAATTTGTGGCCAAAGGATTCTCTCAAGTTGAGGGAATTGACTATGTGGAAACCTTTTCTCCTATAGTAAGGTATTCATCCATTAGATCAATTCTTGCATCGGTGGGGCAGATGTGGTGGGATATCCCCCAAATGGAAGTAAAAACAACATTTATAAATGGTATTATTGAGGAGGAGGTATACATCGAGCAACCAGAAGGTTTTGAGACATTTGATTGAGAGTCTCATGTGTGCAAACTCAAGCGAGCATTGTATGACCTCAAACAAGCACCCTGTTCTTGGTACACCAGGATCGACAGTTATCTCACTGGTTTAGGCTTCACCAAAAGTGAAGCGGCTACAAACATCTATCATATTTTGGTAGAAGGTAAATTGCTTATATTTTTTTTCTATGTTGATGATTTAATATTAACAGGTGATGAGGAACTGATAAAATTTTGTAAGGAGGACCTTGCAAGGGATTTGAAATGAAGGACATGGGTCTCATGCACTACTTCCTCGAGTTGGAATTATGGCAAAGTGATGGGGCATTATTTGCATCTCAAGGAAAGTATGTCAATGAGATACTGAAAATATTTGACATTGAGAGTTGTAAACCCATGGAGACGCCTATAGAGACCAACTTGAGGAAGGAGGATTCCACTATAGGTGAAGAGGTTGATGCTACCATTTACCAATAGCTAGTGGGTTCACTAATATATCTTGTGAACACACAATAAAATATGTTCTATGAATTCAACCAACTAAGCCAAGCTATGGTTAGGATGACCAATATGTATTGGAAGGTTGTGAAGCATGTTTTATGGTACCTCAGAGGCGCTACCCAGTATGTATTATGGCATAGACAGATAGAGGGAGCAAAGTTGTGTGGGTTCACAGTTGCAGATTGGGCATGGAGTCCATCCAACCAAAAGAGTACATCAAGTGGAATTTAGTGTTCAGTCCACAATACTTTCTTAGTGCAACAAGAAGCAAAGATTTGTGGCACTCAACTTGGCAGAAGAAAAATACATGGTTGCAAGTCAAGCAACATGTGAGGAGATCTGCATGAGACAAATACTCGTGGGACTATTTGGTCAGATGATGGATCCAACTATGATCTATTGCGATAATCATGGTTTCATTAAGCTCTTTGAGAATCCAATATTTCACGATTGATATAAGCATATAGATATTTGGTATCATCATTTACTGGAGTATGTGTAGAGGCAGATAATGTTGTTAGAATACATCCAACAGAGGAACAAGATGTTGACATATTGACAAAGGCTTTGTCAATAGGGAAGTTTTAATTCCACATGTGAAGGATAGGGGTGGTTGATAATCCCTTTTTTGCTAAGAGGGAGTCTTGAGAAGTGTAGCAAGAAAGTCGCAATTTGATTTTACCTTCATTAAATTGAGAAAATTTGAATTTACGCATTAGCAAACAACTCGGAGGAATTTAAATTGTGTGACATGGCTCTTGTCAATCAATTACCTTAGTAAATTTGAGTTATAGGGCTTGGAGTTCAGTTAAGCATGTGTGATCGCTAATTTCCAGCAATCAAGGTCAATTATTTCTAGTGGTTTTTAGTTAAACTAGTTCTAACAATTGATGGAACTAGTGGAAGGTAAGTTGTGGAGTGGGACAACAATATAACTTAGTGATCATCTAATTAATTGATCAATCAACCAAAAATAGCTAGTTTACGTAGAGAATTCAAGTTCTCAATTTTTTGTGGATATTCCAAGGCAGTGTAACATCAGTTGTAGACTAGTCTTGAGTGTACAGGTGTTGCATGTAGCCATATGATCAACCTTGGGATTTGTGTGATAAATTGGGGAAAATTCCTAAATAATAGGGGCATAATTCCTCAATATTTTCATAAGAAAACAAGGGCTCAAGAAGAGGCATAAATTGATTAAGTCTAGGCCAGAACTTCTCATTGAGTAGAGAGATAGGTTATTCACTTGCAATTTGAGCTTAGAGTGAGCTAGAAATTGTAATACATTCTCTATTAATATGATTAATACAAGTATGATTAAGGGGTTTTTAGAAGTTGGTTTCCCCTAGAAAATTACTATGCAAGTGTGTTATTTATTATTGCATGTTTGAGATTGTTGTTTTAAATTGTGAATTAATTTCCACAAAGCAGTAGACTAGAATTGTGTCTCTTGATTTATATTGACATTTCTTGAGAAGTTGCAATTCTACACCATATTTATATAATTGAATCATTAAAATCCAAAAGTGCCCCAAAAACATAAATCATTGAACGTGTTGTGGACTTGAAAGTTGATAGCACTACACCACCTAATTGGGTTAGTGCATGTTTAGTAAAAAATTAGAAAATAATGGAACAAGTTGTTGAGGAAGTCATCACTTTTGATGGCTACCCTATCAAATTGAAAAATTAAAACTATGAAAGAGGCGGTAAAAGGTTGATAATTGAAAAAGTAAAGGTTCATAATAAAAATGTTATTGATCAAGTAGAAATGGATGTTGATGTGTCTGGGGTTAGAGCCACGAGGCTCATAAAGTTGCATCATGCTACTGGTGAGGCACTTGCATCTATTAGTGGATAAGAAGCCAAGAATAAAAGAGCTAGAAGAAGCTCTAAACCTAGTTCCTTTGTTAATGACTCCACTACAAATATTAGAAATAACATCGGAAATTTCTACCCTCATTACACCCCATATATTTAATAAAATCATCAACCTTATTTATGTAGTAAACTCATATATAATTAGTAATATAAATGAAATATTGATAATTATTTAAAATAAATGGAAAGAAGCTTCCAATCTGTGACATTTAACAAAGTGAATTAAATCATTTCTTGACTGGGTTAAAAGTGATCTTCCGCTAAACAATAATTTCGTAGATAATGACTTAGCTACTTTTAGTGTCAGGGTTAATTTACTCTTTAATCTAGAGAGAACACGCCAAGGCCTCCCAACATTTAATCAAATGAAGTAGGTCAAATATGGACGGTCTAAGAGAATCAATACACTAGAGGACATGATTTTTTAATGTGAAAACATAGATAATGGAAGAGGTGAGACCTTTCTCAAGGCGTTAAATATTGTTGAATATATGAATGGTCTACGCATCACACACATCTCTGGATTTATTCCAAAAGAGATGCTAATGGCTGAATTAGAGAAAGTAAAATGGCCAAAGGAAGTAGAGTTTGATAATAGAACTAATTTTACTAGAGAGGAAATTAGAAAATTCCTAATTACTTTTGTTAGTGTTAATGAACATAAGTCTGTAATGGCTATGCAATTTCAAGAGGAAGCTTAGGAAATTGAGGAGGAAATATTCAATGAATGTGTCAAAATGTAGATTATAGATGAAATATTACATTCGAAGTTGGCTAGAGAAATCCCTCCAAGGAATCATGAATATGAAAGATACTTGAGAGTCGAACAATCATGATCTATGCTTTCACATGTTGTGACTATTTTTAAATCTTTGAACATTTGCTTTCCTTCTTTCCAATGTTTAATTATTCAAGTTTGTTGATTGTGTTTCCATGACTTAAGCTAATTCTGGGATGTAGTTTCTTGTTTTTCTCACAAGTACCTTTTTCACATTATGGTTCATGGGATCCCAATCCCGGTCTCCATTGGGATGAATGCATTTACCTTTTTGATTAGGTATTAGGATTTTGATGAGTGATTTAGGCACAAAACATTATTTTTCACAAAAAAAACCTTTTAAATCATTTAATATCTAAATGTAAGTTTAGTTATATTATGCCTTCCTTTCCCCAAATACCTTTCCTTTAGAGATAAATAATCATTTATTACATGTACTTAATTCATTAAAGAATAGTTACAACTATTTTCCAAAATGTAGGGGTGGATAGTTAAAGAGGGAACATGCTAGAATGACATAGTGAATGAGCTATTGGGTTGAGGTAGAAGAAGATTCTCGTGACCAATTTAAGAAACCTTTGGGATAAAATATGTTTATCATCATAAATTAGGGGTTGCAAATTTTGTATTTGATTTTGGTTTTTGAGTTTTGGTGGAAATCCTTTCTTGTTCTTTGTTATCTGATTTATTTTTTCTAGTTTTGAGTCTGTTGACCAATTTTGTGAAGAATTATGAGATAATTTTCTGCATAAGATCTTGTTGACGGTGTTGGAAATCTGTCAACCATGGGGATCTCCCCGATATGAAGTCCCAATTAAACCTTACATCGTTTGGTGTAGGATTCCCATCTAGTATAATGGTTTGGTTGCCAAATCCTCAAAGATCTACCTTGGCTTTAGCTATCGTCATAGGAGAGTTATGCAATTGTATCTTTGAAAATCAAGGTGAGTATGCCTGGTGAGTGTGCAACGCAACTATGTCTAGGTTCTCTTACTGCAAAAGGGGATATAAAAGTGAGCCTCTAAGTGAGAGGTAATAGTACCACCTAGGAAGAGACACACATGAACCAGAAGGACCTATCTAACATCTAGCAGAATAGTCCACAATAGATGTGATAGTCATTACAACCAATCAACAAGGGAAGCTTCGTCTAACATCCAACAGAATAGTCCAAATCAGATGTGATGGTCAATATAACTGATAAGCGAGGAAATAAATGTCTAGTATCTTGCGGAATAGTCCACAAGGATGAGACAACAATAACAACCATTACAACACATTATCAACAAGATAAGCACTAAAATAATCAAAATAGTTCAACTATCTTAGTACATGTGAAATAAAACATTAAATACAAATGTTCACAGAATAGTCTTACAAACATCCATACTTCATGCATGAAGAATGTGCTAGCCTAAAAAGGCTTATGTTATTAAGAAAAGTTTCCAAGAGACATATTTACAGTGTACATCAGTAGCCCTAGTAGTGAGACATTGTAGCTACTCTTTGCTCCAGATAATCTCTCTAATTCCTTGTGGGAGGAGACAAGGTGAAAAGTCATTTTCTCATACAGTGACAACAGATATATAACCAAGGGGTGATGCTTACCCCTTATGACTCTTTGACTACCCTCATGACAGTTCAGCTTCACTTGATTTTTCAACTTACATGACTCTTCATCTTCATGTGTGTCCATTGGACTTCCACTTTACAATACATAATAAACATGGCCCACAATAGTGATGTGGCAAGTGACAACTCATGCCATGAATCGACATGACACTGTTGACATGGACTGTCTGGATGATGTGGCAATGTCAAGCCGTTATTGCTGCCGAGTAATAGATGTGTTCTTGGATACACTTTCTCTTCTCCTCCACATAGCTTGATGATGTGGAGTCTTCAAGGATACTTGGTCTTGGAAGGTGGTTGCACAGTTATGTTCCTTTTGCTTGTTCTTAGTAGGTCCATTCATTTGTTTAACTACAAGTGAGTCTCTAGGCATGCTTCATCCTTCTTCTCCTTCTTCATCATCTCATCATGATTTGATAGTGTACCTATTATTGCAATGCACTCATGACAGGACGACATCAATCTGAAAACTCTCTAGTTTAAGATGATATATTATTATCCATGAACTGAGCTCAAGACAAGTGATAGGCTGGGAGAGAGGGCCCAATAACTACAAATTGTGTAGTTCTTGGTGATAGGGAGAGAGATCGATCACTGAGACTACGAAGAGCGCAAGTCAAGCTTGACTGAGGAACTTTTGAGGATAATCCTCATTGGGGAGAAAAATTGTGCAGTGGCTAATGGGAGTCAAGATTCTGTAATTTAGGCAGACAATGGCTGATGTGGGATGGGACCTTGGGAGACAGATCTGTGTACTTTTTAGAGACAAGGAGGAATCGGCAACAAAGGTACCTGGACGACAAATCTACATAGTTCTTGAGGTTAGTGAGCTCCAGTTGAGGGAGGACACTAGGGACACCTCTACATAGTTCTGGAGGCCAAGGGAGGCTAGGTTCCTTGTGCATTGTGGGGATCCAGTAGGTAAGGGGAAAAGCTTGAGGACTGAAAGTGTGAAGGATGTAGTTCAATTCATAATGGGAGGAATTGCTACACAATTCTGGAAGTCAAGGAAGGTTGTTGGGCTCTGGAATTTCGCAGTGTAACTGCCCTAGAGGACAGTAACTGGGCATTGCACAGTTCCAAGAAGAAAGGTCAAAATATTTATGATTGAGATTGTGCAATGCACACTTCAGTCAGGGTCTGGTACAACTGAGTTACCTAGTCGAGAAGATTTTTTGAAGAATGGCTAAGTGCAGGAGGAAGATAGACTTGCGATGAACTTGGAATGTGATCATATACTTATCATACTTTGAAGACACAACAGAATAGACCGTCGAGGAAACAAACTATTATGAAACCAACTCAAAAAAATATAGAAAAGATAGATCAATGACTTAAAAATTAGCCTCTTCGAGGGGGAAACCTCCTTTACATTACACAAATGAACAATTCTTGGATGATACAAATGAAAATACCTCCTTTCTATATATAGGAGTCTAAGGGGCCATAATATAATCAATGCCGACATAACAATAATAATGTAAGGGCACAACAATAACAATAGTGGAATTTTATGGGGCACAATAATAACAATATGGGTACTACATGGGTACAACAATATAATAAGGGGGTTGCACTAATAACAATAAGGGGTTACAATAGTAGTATAGGGACCTAACATGCTCCTCTCCTTCAAAAAGTGGTGTCCTCAATGCTTGAGTAGTTCTAGATGCTTATGTATAAAATTATCATCCTTCCATGTGGAATCCTCAGTGGGTAAATTCTTCCACTTGATGAGATACTCTGAAATTGATCGATTTTGTAGTTGTCAATTTCTTGGTTTTGTGACTACTGCAGGTTCCAATATGATTTTTCCTTCCTTTTCAAGTTCTCACAATATTGTTTGAACTCGGATCTTCTACAACTTTTGAATGAGTTCCCACCCTGCTTCATCATTCTTCCATTCATCCCTTGCTTCATTTATCGAATTTGGTTGGATAATTATACCAACCTCTAGCATTTTGGCAACCATACGTTGAATTTCACTCCTTTGGGCATATGGATACTTGTAAGGCCTTATGTTTGGAGGAACACTTCCTGGAATCAAATGAATAGCATGATCATGATCACGCATAGGTGGGAGGCCTTTGGGAGTCTCAAATACCTTGGAATGATTGTCCAAGACTATTTGGAGATTTGGAGAAATATATGATTTCGATGTGGGAACCTCTAGCAAACATAATTGTGTAATTACGCCTCTTTGTTCTTTCTTTAGAAGCTTTGTCATTCTGTTAGAGATGATTATATTTCCTAGTTTCCCTGTGATACCCCTTAATTCAACTTCATTTCCTTCTGAAAAAAAATCATGAAAAGTTCTTGAAAATTAAAAGCTATTATACCCAAGGATTGTAGCCATTGGACTCCTAGTACAACATGAGCACCACCCATTGGAATGGAAAGCATTGGGCTATTCAATACATATT